>CP092878.1:3568757-3590712 GCA_030710605.1 Cordylochernes scorpioides | reverse complement strand
AAGAAACATTCGCGCTTTTAAATCATTTTATTTTATATGTATTGATTTAGTTAAAAAATACTAATCATTGTAAATAACATAGGTTTGCTCTTTTTGGAGCGGCATCTAATAAAGTTATTTTAGAACCGAACTGTAAGTTGATGATGGTTTGCGCCACCTGCCAGTATAAATATTAATTAATCGTTGATTTTTAATTATTCTTGAATATTGATCAAATGTCCTTTCTTCATTAACTAGTACGTGGTTGACTTTTCTTGATTCCTCGAGAAATGATATTTGGCCAATATTCTGGAATAATTAAAAATAAATATACCGATAGATGACGCAAACCATCAGCAACTTTTAGTTGCACGATGAGAAGATGCTTAATGTTTTACGCTATCCGTAGACGATAAATGTTTTAACCAATTTCCCAATATCAATAAATTACAGGAAATGTTATTTATGCTGTAGAATGTTTACTTTTGTGGCCAGGAAGTTAAAATGTAGAATTTGCATATTTTCACATTACATATATGTGATTATATACATTTGCATATGCTGTGATTGATTTATGCTTTTTTGTAGGTTAACAGAATGGCGCCAAAGAATTTTCAAACATCCAGCAGACTCTCATTCCACTATATCTTAGGAGAATTTATCAAGGCAAGAACAAAAAAATAAAACTCTGTTCAGACATTTATTATCTTCATCATTATCTATCTTTTTATTTATGAGATAATTATCTTTGTTTTATAAAATAAATTTTAAAAAACATTACTTTTTGACCAAGTGATGCTGTCATTTTATAAAAAATAAAATGTGTTACCATTTACATATACATTATGATGCATTAGCGCGCCATCTGTTATGAAAATTCGAAACTATTATAGACGCGTATGATTAATTTTTAAAAATAAACAAATTCAACTGCCCTTACTGCAATGGAAGGTTCACCACTGATGAGCCAGGCCCTCCCATTAATTTTTCCATTACAGTAAGGGTAGTATAAATTGTTTATTTTTAAAAAATAATCATACGCGTATAATAGTTTCGAATTTTGATAAAAATAAAATATGTTACATTTACATATATGGAAATATGAAAAACAATTTTAAAAATAGAAATGCTATGCCATCTAGAAATGCTCATGTGAGCCTGGTCAGGATATGTCTTTTTTGTTAATATATGGAAATATATGCAAATATATCTTGATTTAAAATTCTTGATAAAATGCATATCTTGATCCTGGGAACAAAATCAAACTTTGAAAGGTATAATGGACACTATGTAAACTTTTTGTTACATAAGAATGCATAGAAAATAACACTCACGTACCAAGGACAAAAATATATATTACATAGAGTTATTCTATGGGAACAAGGGTTTCGCTATAGTTTAACATATCATTACTGCAATGATAAATATAAAAATAATGGGAAGGTTTTCCCACTGATGAGCTAGGTCCTTCTATTTTTCTATCATTGTAGTAAGGACAGTAGAAAATTGTTTATTTGAAAAGAAACATTCCGTCAGAAAATAGTTAAAATTTTCAAAAACAGATGGTGCGCTTATGCATCTTGGTAAAATTTTATAAATAAATAGTAATTATTTAATATACACGCCTCTCTCTCTCTATATATATATATATACATATTGGCAAAATAAATATTTTATTAAATCCAATATATGCCTTTTATTATCTAATATATATATATATATATGTTATAAAAACAAAGATGAATGAGATTTCTATTGTATTTTGATATTAATTACTTGTAGAGGAATTATTGGTCATTTGCTTGATTTTGGTATGCAGTCGTGGAAGAGATAATAATGAAATTAGTTATTAAAAATAGCTTTAATTGCGCTAAAGGAATACATGAAAACATAATTTGGTAAAAAGTACTGCCTGGGTTAAGGCGTAAGAATTTTAAAAAATAAATAGCTTATTTACATGATGTACAAATGTTTGTGCCGGCCATTGGGATAAAACAACAACGAGTTTTTATAGGGGAAGCATGACCTCTGCCGGTCGATTTAACAGAGTATTTGGAGATCTATGAAATATAATTTTAAATAGAATAATATTTTAATATAACATTTTAAATATATATATAAAGAGACAAGGGTCGTCTCTTCCGTCAAAATAGACGTCTAAACCAGACGCCATCTATTGACCGTCGCCGCAACTAGCGGCCTCGGGTCGGTGACAAAGCCACAACACCAGCTTTGGCAAACTGAAAAGCGTCCACCTAGAGACCATGGTTTCGGGCTAATGGCCCTCGTCAGTCTAGGCAGTTGTGGCTTTGTCACCGACCCGAGGCCGCTAGTTGCGGCGACGGTCAATAGATGGCGTCTGGTTTAGACGTCTATTTTGACGGGAGAGGTGACCCTTGTCTCTTTAGATCAATTTCCTCCCGGCAAAATTTCTATATACATAAATATATATTAAAAATAAAGAAGGCATATCCTGACCAGGAGCACATGTGCTTTTCAGCAGGCAGAGCGCCATCTGGTTGAAATCATCATGTGCTCTTGTCAGGATATGCCTACTTTGTTTTAAATATCAACACCTGATATTTTTATTTACTTTTTTTCTATTGTTTTTTCATATATATAAATATAAATCAAATTAATGTGAGCAAATAAATAATAATAACAAAAGTATTTTATTCATTTTGGAGTTGTGACATCTTATATCTTAGTTGTTGTAGTTTATGAGGTTTCCTCAGTTCCCCATCTGTGGTCACCATTATCTGGGGTAACTCTCGGAGTTGCAACAGTTGTTGCGGGTGTTGCAGGTGTTGTGGTTTTGTTTTTATCACAACGGTAGAGCTTGTTGATCTTCCGTAAGTCAATCTGCACAACCACGTGTTGTCAAACAGACCATTTTAACAAAGAAATATAAGATACACAGGTAAATTGAACCGGTACAACAAATACCTTTAGTAAGGACATTCGTACCATAAAGGATTCTCTCCCCAACCCTAACAAAGTTATATGTTTAATTAATGAATTCAGTCTCTCCGTGACCTTGTATAATTATACAATGTGTTATTAATACCGTAAAACATCTCTGTAAAGGACACCCCCTAATTGAAGAGCTAAAGTTTCCTTTAGGGAGAGGTGTCCTCTTACCAGGGAGTTGCTAAATAGTAAAAATGTTTATTTTGTGAATGAAAACTGTCCTTTATAGAGAGGTGTCCTCTAGCGTGAGTTTCCTCTCATGGAGTATATGTTCTACTGTAATAAAAAAGGGATTTCCCCAGATACAGAAGTAAACATAGCAGTTATCTACTGAAAGTGGAAATTAAAATAGGTCTTTTCTTCAAGTTTTGGACTCATGGATGATTTATCTAACTTGAAGAAAGGTCGATATTAATATCCACTTTCTGTAGATATCTATCATGTTTACTTCTGTATCTGGGGAGAATCTTTTTTTACTACAGTAGAACATATTCTCCATGAGAGGACACCTCCGCTAGAGGACACCTCTCTATAAAGAATCTTTTTAAGAAACTGATAATTTATATTATACTTATTGTACATTCGTGGTAAAAGCAAAACATACAGGAGATAGGTTTCTTAACAAATTTAATATAACATCAAGCTTTCGGGCAAAGAGAGGCCCTTCTACAGGATCAAATGTGTAAGAAAAGTGATAGAAAAGTGATCCTTTGTTAAGAAACCTATCTCCTGTATGTTTTGCTTTTACCACGAATGTAATTGGGAAGATTTTACCTCTTTTAGAAAAACTTATTGTACATATTGCCAGACACTTGTTTCTTTTGTACACAGTTCTTTTTTTCTCGTTTTTTCTCTCTTTCTCATTGTTAACATCATATGACTATTCTATTCACGGTCTAAATGTATAGACAAATGTAAAGATATACATGTATGACAGCGCAAGTATCCTTAGGGGGACATAGCGCTTTAAATTGAAATTAAAAATAATAATAATAAAGGACAGTTTTCATTTTTGCAAAATTACCATTTTTACTATTTAGCAACTTTCCGGTAAGAGGAGAGCAACTCTCTCTAAAGACTCCCTGTTTACCTATCTGGGAGAATCCTTCTCTTCTTCTTCTTTCTTATCTCCACTCAATCACACTAAGGTATCAAGCTTGTAAAGCTTGTTGATGGTGTCTGCCGGGGAAGAGTAGAGTTCATCAATGGATGAGTCAATACAGTCAATAATGTGTCTTGGGGTTGCAGGCTGAGAATTGCACTTAGTACATAGTGGGAAAACCTTGCAACCATTCTGGAAAGTCATTGTCCGTAGATGACCAGACTTAAGTCTGGAAATCAAAGACTGTTGTTGGGAGAATCCTGTATGGGACGAGGGTCCTTAATAAAGGTATTTGTTATCTTAAATATATAAAGGTTATGTGTTTTTTTTTAATAAAAGAAGTTATTTGTTGTTGTTGCATATTAAGCCTATATGTAAATGTGTCCCTTTGAAACAACGTACGTACCTCACTGAAGTAATTATTCCCTAGATAAACTCCAGGTTTCTTGGCGTACATAGTCTTCTTGCCGTTAGAGGAGAAAGCGTACTCCGGGTAATGCATGATGGAATTGTAGTCGTAGGGCTCTCCTTGTAGATCTTCTAGGGAGGCATCCACCTTTTGGAAGTTGTATTTCATTTCTGGACATGTAACACAGGATTTACAATTCTATCGTACATATGGTTTTCCATCGCACCCCCCACCACCGTCATATTTAAGGACAATAGAAATATGAGTACACCTATCCCTCGATTTACACGGTAGATACGTTCCTGAGAAAAACGTGTAAATCGGGGAATATGTGTACACAGAAATAAAAATAAAATACATTGACAGGTTAAAATATGTAGTCAGCACATAAGCTCGGTTTTCCTCGTGAGATGTGTACACGGCGCATGTGTTCAATCACAGTAGCATTTAGTATAGTGCGATAAAAAAAAACGTATTTGGAAAACCGTGTAAAAGCGAAAACGTGTAAAACAAGTACCGTGTAAATCGGGGGATAGGTGTATTTAAAAAAAACACAATGATGAAAATATTGGTTGTAAATTGATATATTGGTAGATGTAACAACACTCGTTAAACGTCCGTATGTGGGAAGTGTTTACAGACACCGAGGTTTCCCTGACCCACTGTCACCAAGGGAGGTCTATGGACCAGTGATATAAACTGTTGATTTTCTAGTGCGACGAACCGATATTGAATCCCTCATTGTGGGTATTTTTTTCCTGATAAAAAATAATTGCTACAATGACCCCTACTCTTAAAAAAAAAAGGTCCAAACCCACCAGTGAGTGTAAGTAACCAAACAGAACTCAGGCATACTTATATGTGCAAATATGGTACATACGAGTATGGTACACTTTACAGTAAAAGCAGTCGCTAACTACTAAACATGATTATCATGGGCTGCTCATGTGTAATAGGTTTTTCAAATTAAAGATACGTCGGCCAGTAAATCTGCTTTATTGTCTCTAGACATTAAAAAATATATATATTAACTGGCCGAAGTATCTTTAATTTGCAGAACTATGAATTCCGGCCAGGCAGCCTCTATCTTTATGATATGTAAATAGGGATATTTTTAAAAGAAAAAAAAACTTTCATCATTTTCAAGGTAAAACTAACCTTTGAATATTTACCTATAAAATGGTGACAATGAATCACCGAAACAATGAAAAACTATCACATAAGGTGGAAAGGTTTTACATCAAACTATCAAAATTCGAAACTATTATAGACGCGTATGATTCTTTTTAAAAATAAACAATTTCTAACTGTCCTTACTGCAATGGAAAAATTAATGGGAAGGCCTGGCTCATCAGTGGTGAACCCTCCCAGCGGTTTCGTCAGTTTAATCTACCAGGCCCTCCCATTAATTTTTCCATTGCAGTAAGGACAGTAGAAATTGTTTTATTTTTTTAAAAAGAATCATACGCGTCTACAATAATAGTTTCGAATTTTGATAACAGATGGCGCGCTAATGCATCATAACATCAAACTAAATAACGTTATGATATATAAGAGATATAAAACAGAGATAAAGATGAGTAATATGCAGCTATGGTATATAGTACAAGACCGTAATAACGAGATACATACTTGGATAGATGTTGTCCCAGAGAATGACAACGTAGTTATCCCGGTCAGAACGGACTTGTTCGTGTTCATAGCCAGCAGCGTGCATCATCTCGTGTAGCACGCCCGTGTAACCGCAGTCTGGGGACAGGGTGAGTCTCTGCTGGGATAGCATGGTTCTGCCGACCTGACTGGAACATCTGGCAACACAACCTTCTTGTTCTTCTACTCGGGACATAATCAGCTCTTCTACATCAATATATACCTGAACTCTAGCCACCTGTTATATCTTTTATACCGTTTCTATATTTTACCTCTAGCCTTATTTATAAATTTAATATAGTTACATCCTCTATATATATGTTATAGAAAAATCATTTTTGACGTGACAACGTCTTAAATTAGGTTGCGGGCTGGGAGTCACTTATGAAAAAGTGTAACGCCCGGTAACGTTACGATGAGTCATCGAACGAGAGTGCTGCGCGCGCAGCGCTAGAGAATTAGGCGCATTGAATCGGCGCATGCTTGTCTCTGTCTTTGTCTTTCTCGAACGTTCTTGGCGTTGGAAAAACAAGAAAGCGTCATAATACAAGTTCACACGTGTGGTTAAAGTATCGTCAGCTGTGTCTGTAGTGAAAATGTGGAGTGCTTAGATTCGTCATTTACAACAACTACAACAATAAAGGTAAATAATTGTACACTGATATTTCATTATCGTAAACTATGATTGATTGATTAATTGTTAGATTGACACAAAAGTTGAGAAACTGAGTTTATAGGTTATGTCATACTATTGATAAATGTTGATAGTGTTAAGTAAATTATTAGTTTAAAATTAATTAATTAATTAATTATTATTTTACAAATTTTAAATAGTTTCAAATTTATTTAGCAAAAATTTGAACCTTCGATCTGAATAAATGTTTTGATTTTCGAATTGATTCTTTAAAATTACAAATATTAAGAAAAAGTGGCAGATATAAGAAAACTTTATTTAAACTGTGTTGAGCAAGAATTTTAACATCTAATTTAAATAAATGTTTTAATTTTCAACTTCATCATTTACAATTACAAATTTTATTTAATTTCAAATTTATTTAGCAAAAATTTGAACCTTCGATCTGAATAAGTGTTTTGATTTTCAAATACCAACGCGGCTGGTGGAGTGGCGATCTATCGTAAATTATCATCGACATCTACGGCGGAAGTGTTCCAAGTTGCGATTACAGACGTAACTCGTGTCATTAAAACCAAGGGTGACATGTGCATGACTGAAGTTACTTGCTTCGCCGCTAATACTAGCTTCAAGTTTATACTCGGTGCTGTATATATTCATCCAGGAGCTAGTATGCAGGATATTGGAATGTTACTATGGCAAGGACTCGGTCCGTACATTCACAACAGCCAGTACGTGCCACCGTTCGTGCAAATTGATTCTAGTATACCGATTCTTCTGTGTGGTGATTTTAACAAAAACGTAAAGCCTGACAACTCGTTTCTTAATTTCATGAAAAATACGTATAATCTTGATTGCGTATCAAACGTTTCTAAGTCAACTACGTTAAAAGGAACAACTATCGACTTGACTTTCGCAAGACACATTACAGCAGAAACACTTCCTTTCATTTCATATTTCTCCTATCATCGTCCTATCCTCAACAAAATCACTCAAATAGGAATTAGTTAAGTTTAAGTTTACATGTACAATGTTTTAGTAAACAAAATATATTTCTATAGTTAAAATTTGTGCAATTCTTATTTTCATTCAATTCCTTGTTCCTATTGTGCAATTTAATTATATTCATATCAATAAATATTCTACCGTTGTCACGTAAAATCTTCGCCCGTAAAACCGACTTTACAGGCAACCATTGTTTTTTATTTCAAAATTATAATTTCATAGAATAAACTACTCTGTTAAATCGACCGCCAGAGGTCGCGCTTTCCCTATA
The DNA here is from genome assembly GCA_030710605.1 of Cordylochernes scorpioides. Taxonomy (NCBI): domain Eukaryota; kingdom Metazoa; phylum Arthropoda; class Arachnida; order Pseudoscorpiones; family Chernetidae; genus Cordylochernes; species Cordylochernes scorpioides. The sequence goes on along the minus strand of CP092878.1, from coordinate 3,582,692 downwards.
AAAAAAAAAATATATATATTGTTGTTGTTTCCCGATGGCCCTTTGGCCTCACCTGGCGATGATCCCCTGGCCACCCATCCCCAGGCCACTCCAACTGTGCTTTAGCTATATTCCGCTTTATGTGTCCATCGGGGCTCAAAAATCATTTATTTTGGTTAGCAGCCCCGTAAATAAAGATATTTCCGTTTCCCGATGGCCGGCTCAAATCTTTTGTACATTATGTAAATAAGTTTTCTTTCTTTTTTTTTTTTATTCTTACGCCATAAAAATCAGGCAATATTTTCTCAGATTATTTATTTTGTGTTTTATAAGCTGAATTAAAGCAATAATGATCTAACTATTTTTAGTATTATTGCCACGACTGCAGTGTCACATGCTTATGGATTCCGGGATTAAACAAATGATCAATAAATCTATATATAAAATCCTCTAAAATCAGCAGAAAATCTTATTTCCTAATATATATATACATATGTATATATGGAAAATTTGCCGGGAGGAAATTTATCCATAGAAGCATAGGGCGCCTCTCCCGTCAAAATAAACGTCAAAAACTGACGCCATCTATTGACCGTCGCCGGAACTAGCGGTCTCGGGTCGGTGACAAAGCCACAACACCAGCTTTGGCAAACTGGGAAGCGTCCACCTAGAGACCATGGTTATATATATATATATAGCCATTCAATACAGCACAGCGCTAGATTAATTACATATTTATTATTGTTCCATTGCCTATACCAACAGTGTTGCCGGATCTTCATATTTACACAGATTATACTATATACAACACCATCATCTTTTTGTAATCTACCTAACTCTGATCGGTAACAAAACCACAACACCAACTTTAGAAAATACAGAATACCTAACTTAAATACCAAGGTTTCGGACTAATGACCTTCGTCAGTCCAAGTCGAGCTTTGATTTCATGATATTCACAAAGGATTCATGAACGGGGTATTAACTCAAATTTGGCCTTTAATATCTATTTCTCAGGAAGCTTCTTGTACCAAATATTTTGTCGTAGAGGTACAGCCTGCACCACGCTGAGGAGGGCCAATAATCCGAAGCGCGTTCGCGGTTGACTTTTCTTGATTTATCAAAAAATTGGGTTGGTCAAATATCATTGAAAACGTTAAATTAACATTGAGTTTATTTTTACTCCACTAGATGACGCTCTGCTTTCTAAAATGTTCGTGTGAGCAATCAGGATATGCCTTTTATGTTATATATGTAAAATTTGAATATACTCGATAATAATTGCATACCTCGGTTTGTATATATGGTTTATATATTTCTTCATTAGCTATCTGACACCTCCCAACTCCATTTTACCTTATCGGTGATAACCAATTCAAACGACGCATGCGCGGTGCCACTACATTTTTTTTTTTTTTTTACATACACATAATATAGCGGTTTAACAAACTTTCATCTAATTTCTTAACGTTTTTTTTTTTTATGTCTAAAATACTGTTTGTTTTTCAAAATTTGAGACTTTATATAAGGAAAATTGACATTTCAGTTTGGATATATCCTCGCAGATGTTATGGATTACTTACTCTCGAACCCCGCCGACAATGATGACACCATAGGGCTCCGTATTCCGTGGGACCCACCGGATACAACTGACTTTTTCATACTCTTTTATGGCTTTAGCTACAAGTGCTCGGTTCGTCTTATCTGCACACACACAACAGGTACTGTAAATTTACTGAACGTACTTACATATACGCTACATGTTACTATACCCCAAATATACATAGTACCAAGCCATGATAATCATGGTCAATAGGAGATTTTAAAACACGATTCCTATCTTTATTTCGATAAAAAACTAGGGCTACGAGCTTTCAGGACTAAAAGGCTTCACAGCCATATACAATAAAATAGCTCTTGAATAATGATAAATGTGATTGTAAGCAACATTGTGTATATGCTATAATGTCATCAAATAAGGTAAAACACGATGGAAGACGAGTTTCTTTTTTAATAAACACGAGCGAGCTTTCGGGCCACACGCCCTTCTACTGGCTAAAAGGCTAAGAGATTCCAAAAGATACAAGCTTATTTATACTATGGTAGGCGAAATTTTAGCATATTTACATTTTTTTCTTATACACGGAGAAACAAAATACAACTATGATTACAATTAAGATATGCAAAAATATAGGGAAAAGACAATGAGGTAAATTCTAAATCTAACACATTTTTAGCCAGTAGAAGAGGGCGTGTGGCCCGAAAGCTCGTTCGCGTTTATTAAAAAGAAACTCATCTTCCTTCGTGCTTTACTTTATTTGATTATCTAAACAGGAAGAGTTCTATCGCTTATTCACTATAAGTCAATTCATGATAGACAGAACATTGCTGTGATAGAGATGCATGGAGAAATCTGAGGCTATTCATTGGACATGACAACAACAACAATTCATGTTAGAGTCCCGTTTGGTTACGTGTACTCACAGATAGTTTACTTGGGACATATTTGATAACTATATACAGTACTTACCTATCAAAATTGGAAACTATTATAGACACGTATGATTCTTTTTTAAAAAATAAACAAATTCTACTGCCCTTACTGCAATGGAAAAATGGAAGGGTCTGGCTCATCAGTGGTAAACCCTCCCAGCGGTTTCGCCAGTTTAATCTACAATATTGTAGCGAAGTATTCATTATTTTATTAACAGAGTTTCATTTTTTATGTTTATATTTTGCTACTCTGTAAACTTCCCTCATTTGCATATCTTTTGTTTATCGTTGATAGTTTGTCCTTGCCTGAAATAAATTGTTGTATTATTTCGAAGTTGGTCTTCCCTAATTTTCCACGTGGCAATATTATTTTTGAAAAGAATCATACGTGTCTATAATAGTTTCCAATTTTGATAACAGATGGCGCGCTAATGCATCATAGTACTTACCTAGACTGGAATCTATCTCGTAGGGAATTATTCCTTTTGGCCAAATTCTCTCTTCCTGATTGACGGCTGATTCTCTTCGCTGCAACATTCCATACAAACACTGAGTTTTACTGATATGGCACAATTTGGATTATAGATTATAAAACAAGGTAATAAGACCAAATCTAAATAAATAAAAAGTGTGTGACGTTTCGGTAACAGCGTAACAGTACTTTTGTCTGACGATTGTAACAACGCTTTTACCGAAACGTCACACACTATTTATTTATTTGGATTTGGTCTTATTACCTTGTTTTACTGAATTTTACTCAGTACAAATTCCCTTTTGTACTATTTTTCACATTGATTGGCGTTCTTACGCCCTTCCGGCCTAAATACATGTTTCATGGTTTTTCAGGATGCCCCAAAGACCAACCTTTTTTGTCGTTGAGGTACAGTTTGCACCACGCTGACGAGGGCCAACAGCCCGAAACGCGTACGTGGTTAGCTTTTCTTGATTAATCAAGAAACGGTATTTGGCCAATTCTTGAATAATTAAAAAAATCAACGATTAGTTGATATTTATTCAGATAGATGGCGCAAGCCATCAGCAACTTTCAGTTGCTCGATTAGGAAATGCCTTTTTTTCTTAATTTATCTACCTAATCCAAGTACAAATTCATTTTTTTTACGATTTACACTGAGTTCTACGTTCCTAAAACCTCTGTCTTATAAATATCTCTCTCTATTAGATAATAAAAAGGCATTTATTAGATTGAATAAAAGATTTATTTGCTAATATTTCGGTTGGCTAAACGCCAACCTTTATCAAGGCTACAGCAGATTTAAGTATGGATTGCTCTATTTTACAAAACGATCTCTCTCTATGTGAAAAAATAATTTTAAAAATAAAATAATAAAAAAAAGTTCAAGTGTTGATATTAATATTTTAGTATTTTTTTCACATATATAGCGTATTTACGTAAGTTTGACCTTTAATACTCATTTCTTAATTTCTCAAGAAACCTCTACAACCAAAATATTTTTGGTTGTAGAGGTACAGCCTGCTCCACGCTGACGAGGACCAACAGCTCGAAACCTGTTCGTGGTTAGCTCTTCCTGATTAATCAAGAAAATGTGTTGGCCAAATATCAGGGAACAGACTAAATTAACGTTTAGTTAATTTCTGTTCTACTAGATGACGCTCTGCCATCTAAAAAGTTCGTATGAACGTGGTCAGGATATGCCTTTTCTGATCTCTCTATATAAAAATTACTCTAACTTGGTTTATACCTCTATGGAGACCACAGGACCTGTTATCATGTCCAGTATCAAGTAATTCAAAATTTATCATTGGAAAAAAAATGGTTAAAAATAATATAAATAAATACAGTTTTTCATAGAATGCTGCAGTTATATGTTATTATTGTGTACTATATGTTCCTCTTTCTATTTATATTTATTTTATCCATATATTTACATATATACAACATAAAGTTGCGGGAGGATTATATTCAAGTACCTAGAGAGAAATCTCTCACTTTTTATTTAGTATACCGGTTGGATTTTTGTCAGTTTTTTTTTTTTTACAAAACTGCTTATATATGTTGCACTGAAGAGTGGAATCTCAGAAATGGTATTCAAGCAAACCATGGACATAATATTTTAGAACAGTAGAATTACATATATACATATACAATTTGTTATCGTAGTAAGGATAGTAAAAAGGGTTATGTATAAAAGAAAATTGATGTTTGAATGTTTTCATTTCCTATATATAGATAGCACGTAGTTTCCTTACATTTATAAATATTCAATCAGAATATATATATTTACATACCCCATGTTGGCCCGGCAGTTCCTTCATTATGGTCCAGTTCTTGATTGGTCCGAAGAGTTCCTCTACAACACCGATTGGTCGAATTAAGAACCAATCAAATGCCATGTATTCAATTCAAAATTATAGCTTATTTAGATATCTAAAAAAACTTTCGTGAATTATTTTTTGTTATCCCTATATATAACTCTGTACAATTGATTAATAAAATCTATGATATGTTTTTTTAAATAATGCAAATAGATTGATGGGATTGAAGGTGGTTTTTATAAATGAATTAATAAAATATTTTTGACAGAAAGATAAAATTGATAATAAAATGATTATTGTGTAGGTTTACTTGATAACAATTAGTTCCTAAATTCTCCGATAGATGGCGTAGATAGAACTTACCTGGAAGAGTCTCAGCATAGAGGAGATCTTCCTCTCCAAGAGGAAGTCCTGGTTTGTATGTCCTTTCATATTCCCCCTGGACACATCAGTAATTTACAGTACTTACATCAGGAAATCTTTATAGTATAGAATTGTATTTTATTGGGGACCTATGCCCTCCTACATAGGATTCGCCCAGGTGTACATTTGCTTAAAAAGATTAGTTAATTATTTGCATATGATCGTTCATTTACATATTGATTTGCATAACAAGAGAAGGAATCGCCAGATATCATTTCGAAAAAGGAACAAAAGCGACGTGTTTCTTTATTTAGAGATTTAGAAAATTGAAACTCGTCGTCTTTGGCTTTTATTTCTTCTTCGAAATATCTATTTACATATGTCTCTCTTTCCTCAATGTTTCTTTTCTAATGGAATTGAAGAACACAAGTATTGAATTCATTTTGAAGAGTTATTTTGTTGATATAATAGTACAAATAAGAAAATGTACTGGGATCTGGTAGTTAAATTTAGAAAAAGAAAAGGTAATTATTCGCTACTCTGAAGAATTTTTAAAATTATCAATGATCAATTGAGATTTATTCCGATAGATGGCGCAAACCATGAGTAACTTGTAGTCACCCCGATAAGGTGTTTTTCTTTAATTACTAGAGTGTCTAATAAATGCAAGTATTAAAACATAAATGTTTCTTTTAAACATAAAACAAACTTCTACTGTCCTTACTGCGATGAAAAAATATATTGAGAGGGCTTGGCTCATCAGTGGTAAACCCTCCTAGCGGTTTCTCCAATTTAATCTACCAGACCACTTCTCAAAGCTCTAATTCTGTATTGGATGATTCTGCTTATATATGTTGTAATGAAGGGTGGAATCTTAGAAATGGTATTCAAGAACAAGGGCTTATAGGACAGTAGAATTATATATTTTTTCATCCCAGTAAGGACAGTAGAAGTTTGTTTTATATTAAAAAGAAACATTCGTGTTTTAATGGTTCCATTTATTGTATATATATATGGCACATTATCGCCTTATGGCTAAAGTGTCTCTAAAAATCTATCTACAAAGAAGTATATTTAATTAAAAAGGCATATATTGGATCAAAATATCATTTATTTTACCAATATTTCAGTTGGCTGAACGACAACCTTTTTCAAGGTATTATAACATATTAATGTGTAAAAATAAAAAAGGCATATCCTGACCAGGATCACATTTGTTTTTTCAGAAGGCAGAGCGCCATCTGGTGGAACAGAAATCAACAGCGTGAAACGCATTCGTGGATGGCTTTTCTTGATTTATCAAGAAATTGGGTTGGCCAAATATCAGGGAACAGGCTAAATCAATGTTTAGTTGATTTCTGTTCCACCAGATGGCGCTCTGCCTTCTGAAAAAGCACATGTGCTCCTGGTCAGGATATGCCTTTTTTATTTTTTATTTCAACACCTGACCCACTTTTTTTTAAATTGTTTTTTCATATTAATCTATGTCAACAACAAACTCAGTGCCACATAACGCGCGTGCGCGCGTCAATATAATTAAGTTTTTAAAAATATATATATTCAATGGAGATTGAATATAAGCAAAAATATTTTTTAAAACTTAATTCTATTGACGTTATGTGGCGCTGAGTTTGTTGTTGACACACATTAATATGTGTAAGTGCAAAGTCGAACTGCTTTTCACATATGTAGACATGTGGTGCACTTACAGTAAAAGCAGTCGCCTTCTTCTACCCACCATGATTATCAAGGCCTGTACCACGTGTACTAGGAATAAGCAAAAAAATATGTTATAAAACCCAGGAAAAAGGTTGGCGTTCAGCCAACTGAAATATTGGTTAAATAAATTAGATTTTGTTCAAATCTAAAAGCTTGAGGGATGAGTTTCTTTTGGAAATAAATTTATTTCGAGCTTTCTCTCTCTCGGGCAACGCCCTTCTACAGGAAAATTAAAAATAAAGTAAATTAAATTATATTACACTGAGATTAAGCGAGGCAAATGTATAACAAACTATATAAAATAAATATCAGAAACAAACACACGTGAGACTACTCGTGCGTCAGATACATATGAATAAATCAATAATAGAAAATAGAAGGGCGTTGCCCGAGAAAGCTCGAAATAAATTTATTTGCAAAAGAAATTCATCCCTCAAGCTTTTAGATTTGAACATTCTATTAAGGGATTAGCCTATAAATGATATTTTGATCCAATATATGCCTTTTTAATTAAATATTTATGTATGGATTGCACTATTCTCAAATAGAAGCATATCTAGAGAAACTTACAGGTGTACTGGAGATGGGGATACTCCACGCTACGGTACAAAGGCACAAGACGGCCAAGACAGCCCTTGATGTCCACATCTTGTCATTCTATGGTTTCATCAATGGTAGTACGCCCGTATTTATATGTGACAGAGTAATTAGTCATAGTAAGCCATGATATCATAAAATTATTCATAGTATTGAATTATTCATACGTCTTATATGACACAACATCTATGATTAGCTCATCAACTAAGGAATGAATTAGTAGCGCTTGTCTTTAATGATCAACGTATTTTGTTCAAATCAATAGGCTTGAGGGATAAGTCTCTTTTAAATACATTTATTTCAAGCTTTCGGGCTCAACCCTATATATAATAAATGTATTTAAAAGAGACTTATCCCTCAAGCCTATTGATTTGAACATAATATTATGGGATTACCTATTAAATGATACAACGTATTTGTTGTTCACAAAGTATCAGTAGTAAGATTTCAGTTGCACAATAAGGAGATGCCTTTTTCATAATTTATGCACCTTATCCCAGTACAATATTATATTTGTACTATTTTTTCACATTGTGTCGCGGTCTCACGTAATTCTGGCCTTAACTATCCGTTTCATGATTTTTCAGGATGCCTGAAAGACCAGTTTTTTTTTTTTTTTTGGTCGTTGAGGTACAACTTGCACCACGCTGAAGAGAGCCAACAACCCGAAACGCGTCCGTGGTTAGCTTTTCTTGATTAATCAATAATGGATAGTTGGCCAATTCTGGAATAATTAGAAATCAACGAGAATAGTTGATATTTATTCCGATAGATGGCGCAAGCCATCAGCAACTTTCAGTTTTACGATAAGGAGATGCCTTTTTCATAAAGTATCAGTAAGTTACAAACAAAATAAATTTGTTTTCTAAACACAAATTACTTAAAGGATATATTCGATAAACAATGCCAATCCATCAATCAATAACTTAATTAAGACTTTTAGTCTTATAACGAATGAAGACATTAAGACGCGAATGTTTCTTTTCACAAATAAATCAAACTTCTACTGTCCTTACTGCGATGAAAAATATTTGGAGGACTTGGCTCATCAGTTGGGAACCTTTCCAGCGGTTTCGCCAATTTAATCTACCAGACCACTTCTTTAGAGCTCTAATACTGTATTGGATCATTCTGCTTTTATATGTTATACTGAAAAGGGTGGAATCTTAGAAATGGTATTTATTTTAGTCCTATATACAGATTCTCCTTAGAGATACAGAAAAGGGGAGTGGAAAAAAAGGAAGAAAGTAATTCGAATATGCAAAGTAATATATGGTAAATATGTAAATACAGAGCTATATGTAATTATGTTGATATATAAAGTTGCGGGAGTATGTAACTACCCTTACAACTATATTGTTTTAATAAAGAATGAGGAGCCACAGTTTTATCACCACCATTACGTTTTGAAATGGGGTGATAAACAAAACACATTATTTTAATGTCGTTTTAAATAAATAAATGCTCCTTTTATTAATACATTATATTATATACGTAGGTGTTTTTATAGGTATTCTCCATCTCTCTGTTTTTAACACTTAATTAGGTTTTTAATTAAGGATATGAAGAATTTAATTATATAGTATTGGGTTTTTAACAATTCTGTTAGCGTTTCAACAATGTGGCAATTAGTGTATAACAATAGTATTGGGTATTCAACCATTAATTAGACGCTGAACAATGGTTTGGGAGATATGCAAAAAGGTTGAGCGTCCAACAAATGTATTAGGCGTTAAACAACGATATTGTGAGTTTAACAATAGTATATAAAGCGCATTTTCAACAAAATACGTAATTAAGAGCTTAACACTGATATAAAGAATCTAGCATTGTTAATGCATTTAACAATTAGTTTTTATTGCTGCTGCTGTGATAGAGATGCATGGAGACATCTGAGGCTCTTCATTGGACACGACGACAACAACAATTAGTTTTGATGGTTTAATAAACACACATGGCGTGTTTGTATATAACGATTAGTTTGGGGTCAATAGAATAACCCCTTGAACCAATATTAAGGTGAAAACATCAGACTTCGGGGATATAAGTTTCTTTTAAAACATTTTAATTCATAAATCTCTTGTTTTCGGACATGGAAGTCCTCCTTCCACAGGAGAAAACACGCTACAGTAAATCTTAATTAGGACAAAAGTTAAAATATAATCGAATACAGAGAGGCACTTATATATACAGTGGTACCTCGACATACGAGCGCCCCAACATACGAGTTTTTCGAGATACGAGCCGACGAGCAAGAGATTTTTTGCTTTTAGTTACAAGCGAAATTCGAGATACGAGTTCGGTTCGGTAGTGTTGAAGATATTAATCTGTGACTTTAAATGTTTCTTTTTGACCAGTACTTTTGTTTTGTTTTTGCTTTTCCTAAAATGTTTCTTTCTTCTTCTTCATTATTATTTGTTCTATATGCAAAGCTTTGTTTTTTGAGACTTGAATAAACAAATTCAAGTTTATTATATTTTTGTGTGTTTTTAAAGTTAAAACACAACAGGTAGTAACACGCAGTCGCGCCATCACGATCAGTTAGCAGCGTGCTTCCGCTGTGATAAGTTGTGTTTTGTGTTGCGTTTACATTTTCAGTTTTAGTTCATTTATTTTTATAACCATGGATAGGAAGAAAGTTTGTAAAAAGTCAAGTGCTAAGAAAAAGATGATGAGTATTGAATTAAAACGTGAAATTATAGAAAAAACATGAGCAAGGTGTTCGAGTTGTTGACTTGTCGAGGCAGTATGGCCGTAGTACGTCCATGATATGTTCTGTGCTCAAACGGAAGGAGTCGATAAAGAGTGTAACGCCGGCTAAGGGCCTTACGATAATTTCCAAGCTGCGAACCTCCCTTCATGAAAATATGGAGAAACTGCTGATGGTGTGGGTGACAGAAAAGCAGCTCCAAGGAGATACCTTGACGCAGACCATCATTTGTGAGAAGGCAAGAGCGATCTACGGAGATTTGCTGAAGCAAACCCCGCAGACTTCCATCGACGAGGCATCGGAAGAGTCATTTAAAGCCAGCCGGGGCTGGTTTGAGAATTTTAAAAAGAGGAGCGGCATTCACTCCGTTGTCAGACATGGTGAGGCAGAAAGTTCAGATATGAAGGCAGCTGAGGATTCTGAGAACATTCTGAGAGGGAGGAAGAAACAAACCTCCTTGGACATGTTTTTTTCTAAACGGCCTACAGGTGAAAGCGAGAAAAATGTAGCGAAAAAGGTAAAGACCAGTGAGGATATCTAATTTATTTCTTTACATTCTCTTTTTTGTTTTTGTGCAATAAATATTTGATATTTATAAATACGTTTTTATTATTTAAAACCACGTAACAAAAATAACTGGGGTGACATTTTGGAGGTTGGAACGGATTAATGGTAGTTCAATTGTTTTGTATGGGGAAATTTGCTTCGAGATACGAGTAATTCAAGATACGAGCAAGGATGCGGAACGAATTAAACTCGTATGTCGAGGTACCACTGTATAGTTATTTGGTTGTCGATTTAACGCGGGTCTCCACTACACGGTCTTATCGGATTTGTTATTCAGAGATTATATCTTTATTTGGGGGTTATGGGCTAGGCTCAGGGAATATAATGTTATAAATTTCCGGAATGTCTATTCTTCTGTTAATGCTATTGTGCTGTCTGGATATGATGGATTCTATGATAAGTCTCTGTTGTTTATTGGGAATGTTGGAGTAATGGGTCTTTGGTTCTGATAGGGAGAAGGAATGGTCTGTTTCTCTTATATCCGAACATAAAAGAAATATCGAGAATCAAGAGAGAAAATCATTGATATATCACCATATAGGAGAAACCCATTACTCCAACATCTCCAATAAACAACAGAGACTCATCATAGAATCATCCATCATATCCAGACACCACAATAGCATTTACAGAAGAATAGACATTCCATAATTTCACAATATACTATTCCCTGAACCCACCCCATAACCCCCAAATAGCAAATTTGAATATCAAATCATATAAGACCATGCAGTGGAGACTCACGTTAAATCGACATCCAAATAACTATATTTATAATCACCCTCTCTTTGTATTTGATTATATTTTACCTCTTGTCCGATTGGTGGACTCTTGTCCTACTTGTTTTTAAAAATTAGATTTGACGTTTTACAATGAAATTTATATTTAACAATTAATTTGAGTGCTTAACAATGAAATTTATGTTTAACAATTAGCTTGAGTGTTTAACAATGGGTACTTTGTTGTTGACAATTATATATATAGTTTGGATGTTTAACAATGGAGTTACATTGGATGTATCGGCATGAAATATGAGAATTTTTTTACCTATATTTTTCATTTCGACTTCTTCATTCGAAGAATCCTCCTTATTCCCCAGATATAGCTTCTATGGCGGCTTACTCTTGGACAACAAAAAATATATTTGAAAATGTTAATGAAGTTATTGATATAGATTAAACAATATAGGGTTAACACTATGTTTCTTTCTTTTTTAAGGGCTACCAGCTTTCGGACTTTTTTTTTGTTCTTCCATAGGTTATTATTTATAAAATAACGAAATCTTTTATTGAGATATTTTTAAATGATGTCCTAGGACTATAGAAATATATTGTAATATATTAAATATGTATTAACTCTAGTAAAATTGTGACAATTAGATACATTGTGGAAAAACAAAAGCAAAACCAAATAATTTGTTTTGAGCCTTCATATATTTACATATTATGCTATATGTATTTAATAATTGTCTATATAAATACGATGTATTTCTGTCTGTAAGATTTTAACTCGGAAATTGATGGAAGTTGAGACAATATTTTTTTCAGCGATTGTATTTTTACCAAAAAAAGGAGAAAGAAATACGAAGTTCCTATCTCAAAACACTTTGGAATTAAAAAACTGCTTTGCTAGAAAACTTTCAAAATTTAAGAAAGGTATTAATTTTCTGTTTGTTTTAGATTTCCTTTATTTTTTTACTAAAAGAAAAAATATAAAATTATTAATCTAACTTTATTCTTTGAAATAGAAAAAACTTATTTTCAATTTACCAATTTCTCCTTTTTTATCCTTTTTTTTTTTAAATATCACTCAAAATTCCAACAAAAATATACAAAAACAGAATAATTCATACAAATTACAAGGTATATTACACTGTTATGATTTATTAATATGTGTCCAATATCACATATATATATATTTTTGTTTTTCTAACTATTATATGAAGAGATACCAGTAAAAAAAAATTAAAATTATTTCATTCTAATCGGGAATATGGAAATATATAAACGATAATATGAATTTAAAAAATTATCCAAGGTAATATTTGTATTGGAAATTTATGGCGCAAAATAAAAATGTTTTGGGACTATAAATCAACTGTTATATTGTCATGGTAGAGAAGACAAGTATTCCAAAAGCTTAATTAAAAATAAATAATTAATTAATTAAACTTATATATTGCAAAATGTGTCAAAGGATTTTTCAAGTGGTAATTTACAAGCATGGTAAGGGGTGATGACTAGGCAAATATTTATGATGATAAACAACAGAATATTTAAAATAAATATTCAGTGACAATATATTACAGTTACATATAAGTGGAGAAATATATATACATATAAGAAATATATATACATATAATATAAGTGGAGAAATAGGTAAAAACTTATGTGTGATTAAAAACTTGGTTGTCAGTTTTTTTGCGCATTTATTTATGGTAGTAGATTTCAAAATCATAAAAGATATGGATTCTGCCAACAACAAAAATAATCAAAGTCCTCAAAAAAATTCTCACAGGAAAGCCAGATCACGTTCCAATGGATCTCACGTTAACAAAGACGGCAAGGAGATGGCTGACCAGTTGGCTAAAGAAGGCTGTAAGGGCCAGCCTGAAAACTCCCAACTCACCTATTCTGAAATTTCTTCCATCCACAAACAAACCTCTCTCTGGAAATCCACCCTAAACCACCTCTGGTACACCCCCATTCCTAACGAATCTTCTTTCCACACCCTTACTAGGGAAGAACAAGCGGTCCTGGTGTCATAACGTCAGACAAAGGCACTGAGTTATGTCAACAAACCTACCTGCTTTGTAGTTCTTTAGGTTAATTCCCAAAATTGATTCCTGAGACACAAACGGCTTGAATTAGAACTGTCCAGAGAGAAAGTGAAAAGAAAAAATTAATATACAATTAACATTACCATGATTTTTCTTTGATAGAACCATAATTTCAGAGTATTTGCTCTCATTAAATTTTTCCTATATCAAATACATTGTCATTAGCTCTACACAATACCTAGCCAGTGGGATCCTATTGGAAACGTCTCGATCATTCATTGCCATGGGGGAATCTTAGCGGCAGTGGCGACGTTCGAAAAATGTTTCACATTAGTCAGAAGAAAGAAAAACTGTTTTGCCGAGCAGACGTGGTTTATAAATATTTTGTGTTTATAATCTATTTAAAATTCTTAATATATATGTCATAATTTGT
>CP092878.1:3323730-3568657 GCA_030710605.1 Cordylochernes scorpioides | reverse complement strand
TCTACCAAGATTATAAGTTTAATCCATGAATTCAGTCTCTCCGTGACCTTGTATAATTATACAATAGATTATTAACACAGTAGAACCTCCCTGTAAAGGACACCCCCTAATTGAAGAGCTAAAGTTTCCTTTAGGGAGAAGTGTCCTCTTACTGGAGAGTTGCTAAATAGTAAAAATGGTAATTTTGCAAATGAAAACTGTCCTTTATAGAGAGGTGTCCTCTAGCGTGAGTTTCCTCTCATGGAGTATATGTTCTACTGTAATAAAAAAAGGATTCTCCCAGATACAGAAGTAAACATAGCAGTTATCTACAGAAAGTGGAAATTAAAATAGGTCTTTTCTTCGTTTTGGACTCATGGATGATTTATCTAACTTGAAGAAAGGTCGATATTAATATCCACTTTCTGTAGATAACTATCATGTTTACTTCTGTATCTGGGGAGAATCTACAGTAGAACATATACTCCATGAGAGGACAATCCCGCTAGAGGACACCTCTCTATAAAGAATCTTTTTAAGAAACTGATAATTTATATTATACTTATTGTACATATTGCCAGACACTTCTTTCTTTTGTACACAGTTCTTTTTTCTCGTTTTTTTTTCTCTCTTTCTCATTGTTAACATCATATGACTATTCTATTCACGGTCTAAATGTATAGACAAATATAAAGACATACATGTATGACAGCGCAAGTATCTCTAGGGGGACATAGCGCTTTAAATTGAAATAAAAATGATAATAATAAAGGACAGTTTTTATTTTTGCAAAATTACCATTTTTACTATTTAGCAACTTTCCGGTAAGAGGACATCTCTCCCTAAAGACTCCCTGTTTACCTATCTGGGAGAATCCTTCTCTTCTTCTTCTTTCTTATCTCCACTCAATTACACTAAGGTATCAAGCTTGTAAAGCTTATTGATTGTGTCTGCCGGGGAAGAGTAGAGTTCATCAATGGATGAGTCAATACAGTCAATAATGTGTCTTGGGGTTGCAGGTTGACACTTAGTACATAGTGGGAAAACCTTGCAACCATTCTGGAAAGTCATTGTCCGTAGATGACCAGACTTAAGTCTGGAAATCAAAGACTGTTTTTGGGAGAATCCTGTATGGGACGAGTGTCCTTAATAAAGGTATTTGTTATCTTAAATATATAAAGGTTATGTGTTTTTAATAAAAGAAGTTATTTGTTGTTGTTGCATATTAAGCCTATATGTAAATGTGTCCCTTTGAAACAACGTACGTACCTCACTGAAGTAATTATTCCCCAGATAAACTCCAGGTTTCTTGGCGTACATAGTCTTCTTGCCGTTAGAGGAGAAAGCGTACTCCGGGTAATGCATGATGGAATTGTAGTCGTAGGGCTCTCCTTGTAGATCTTCTAGGGAGGCATCCACCTTTTGGAAGTTGTATTTCATTTCTGGACATGTAACACAGAATTTACAATTCTATCGTACATATGGTTTTCCATCGCACCCATTACCACCGTCATATTTAAGGACAATAGAAATATGAGTACACCTATCCCTCGATTTACACGGTAGATACGTTCCTGAGAAAAACGTGTAAATCGGGGAATATGTGTACACAGAAATAAAAATAAAATACATTGACAGGTTAAAATATGTAGTCAGCACATAAGCTCGGGATTCCTCGTGAGATGTGTACACAGCGCCTGTGTTCAATCACAGTAGCATTTAGTAACCTTAACCATATATGTGTTGGGTCCGAAGACCATTCCATCCTTGTCAAGGGGAGTGCTAACCGTCTCTCCTTTTTTTTTTAGTAGCATTTAGTATAGTGCGATAAAAACAAAAACGTATTTGGAAAACCGTGTAAAAGCGAAAACGTGTAAAACAAGTACCGTGTAAATCGGGGGATAGGTGTATTTAAAAAAACACAATGATGAAAATATTGGTTGTAAATTGATATATTGGTAGATGTAGCAACACTCGTTAAACGTCCGTGTGTGGGAAGTGTTTACAGACACCGAGGTTTCACACTGTCACCAAGGGAGGTCTATGGACCAGTGATATAAACTGTTGATTTTCTATTGCCACGAACCTAGATTGAATCCCGCATTGTGGGTATTTTTTTCCTGATAAAAAATAATTGCTACAATGACCCCTACTCTTAAAAAAAAGGTCCAAACCCACCAGTGAGTGTAAGTAACCAAACAGAACTCAGGCATACTTATATGTGCAAATATGGTACATACGAGTATGGTACACTTTACAGTAAAAGCAGTCGCTAACTACTAAACATGATTATCATGGGCTGCTCATGTGTAATAGGTTTTTCAAATTAAAGATACGTCGGCCAGTAAATCTGCTTTATTGTCTCTAGACATTAAAAAATATATATATATTAACTGGCCGAAGTATCTTTAATTTGAAGAACTATGAATTCCGGCCAGGCAGCCTCTATCTTTACAATATGTAAATAGGGATATTTTTAAAAGAAAAAAAACTTTCACCATTTTCAAGGTAAAACGAACCTTTGAATATTTACCTATAAAATGGTGACAATGAATCACCGAAACAGTGAAAACCTATCACATAAGGTGTAAAAGTGTTACATCAAACTATCAAAATTAGAAACTATTATAGACACGTATGATTCTTTTTAAAAATAAACAATTTCTACTGTCCTTACTGCAATGGAAAAATTAATGGGAGGGCCTGGTTCATCATTGGTGAACCCTCCCAGCGGTTTCGCCAGTTTAATCTACCAGGCCCTCCCATTAATTTTTCCATTCCAGTAAGGACAGTAGAAATTGTTTTATTTTTTTTAAAAGAATCATACGTGTCTACAATAATAGTTTCGAATTTTGATAACAGATGGCGCGCTAATGCATCATAACATCAAACTAAATAACGTTATGATATATAAGAGATATTAAACAGAGATAAAGATGAGTAATATGCAGCTATGGTATATAGTACAAGACCGTAATAACGAGATACATACTTGGATAGATGTTGTCCCAGAGAATGACAACATAGTTATCCCGGTCAGAACGGACTTGCTCGTGTTCATAGCCAGCAGCGTGCATCATCTCGTGCAGCACGCCCGTGTAACCGCAGCCTGGGGACAGGGTGAGTCTCTGCTGGGATAGCATGGTTCTGCCGACCTGACTGGAACATCTGGCAACACAACCTTCTTGTTCTTCTACTCGTGACATCTCTTCTGTCAAAATAGACCTAAACTCTATCCACCTGTTATATCTTTTATACCGTTTCTATATTTTACCTCTCTAGCCATACATATATATTTAATATAGTTACAGCCTTTATATATATATATTATAATCTAAAAACTCAAATATTTCTATACTTTAAAAAATATGTATTTTTTATTTTTATTCATTGATATTTCTACTTTTTGTTATCATCGTTTTTAGAATAACTTTCAGTTTTGTTTTAAAATGCGTAGTTAACATATCTATCCTTTTGAATCACTAATATAGGATTAACTTTATAAATTCTATATAATGTGAAAATAACTAATGTGTAAAATTTCCTCAAGTAATTGAAAATAAAAGCTACTTGATGGTAAATAATTATTTTTTTTTTATTACGACTGCACCTTCAACCCTTTATCTTATCGATCCTTTGTCTTATCAACCCTTTATCTAACAACAAACAAATTATTCATAACATATATATAGCCATTCAATACAGCTGATTAATTACATATGTATCATGGCTCCATTGCCTATACCAACAGTGTTGCCGGATCTTTATATTTACACAGATTATACTATTAAAAATGGCATATCCTGACCAGGAGCACATGTGCTTTTCAGAAGGCAGAGCGCCATCTGGTGGAACAGAAATCAACTATTCATTTATTTAACCTGTTCCCTGATATTTGGCCAACCCAATTTCATGATAAATCAAGAAAAGCCATCCACGAACGCGTTTCGCGCTTTTGGCGCTCGTCAGCGTGGAGTAGGCTGTACCACTGCGACCAAAAATATTTTTGGATTTTTAATATCAAGACCTGACATTTTTATTTTTTTCTATTATTTTTTTCATTTATACATACATATTTAATATATAATAACGAATAGATTCAATATATAGTTACAACCTATATATATATATATATGTTATAGAAAAATCATTTTATTTCAAAATTATAATTTCATAGATTAAACTACTCTGTTAAATCGACCGCCAGAGGTCGCGCTTTCCCTATAAACACCTAATGTTGTTGTTTCCCGATGGCCTCCAGCCTGGTCATAGTGGTTTTATATATTCCGCTTTACGCGGCCATTGGGGCTCAAAAATCATTTATTTTGGTTAGCAGCCCCGTAAATAAAGATATTTTCTCTCTTTCCCGATGGCCGGCTCAAATCTTTTGTACATTATGTAAATAAGTTTTTCTTTTTTTTTTATTTTTACGCCATAAATCAGGCAATATTTTCTCAGATTATTTTGTGTTTTATAAGCTGAATTAAAGCAATAATGATCTGAACTATTTTTAGTATTATTACCACGACTGCAGTGTCACATGCTTATGGATTCCGGGATTAAGAAAATGATCAATAATTCTCTATATAAAATCCTTTAAAACCAGCAGAAAATCTTATTTCCTAATATATATATATATGGAAAATTTGCCGGGAGGAAATTGATCCATAGAAGCATAGGGCGCCTCTCCCGTCAAAATAAACGTCAAAAACTGACGCCATCTATTGACCGTCGCCGGAACTAGCGTCCTCGGGTCGGTGACAAAGCCACAACACCAGCTTTGGCAAACTGAGAAGCGTCCACCTAGAGACCATTCAGTACAGCACAGCGCTAGATGAATTACATATTTATTATTGTTCCATTGCCTATACCAACAGTGTTGCCGGATCTTCATATTTACACAGATTATACTATATACAACACCATCATCTTTTTGTAATCTACCTAACTCTGATCGGTAACAAAACCACAACACCAACTTTAGAAAATACAGAATACCTAACTTAAATACCAAGGTTTCGGACTAATAACCTTCGTCAGTCCAAGTCGAGCTTTGATTTCATGATATTCACAAAGGATTCATGAACGGGGTATTAACTCAAATTTGGCCTTTAATATCTATTTCTCAGGAAGCTTCTTGTACCAAATATATCGGTCCAATAGGTACAGCCTGCACCACGCTGAGGAGGGCCAATAGCCCGAAACGCCTTTGTTGTTTGGTTTTTTTTTTATTTATCTATCTTTATTTATGGGAAAAGTTAAATGGACGTTTAGTTAATTTTTGTTCCACTAGATGGCGCTCTGCTATCATTTAAAATGCTCATGTGAGCGATCAGGATATGCATTTTATGTTATATATGTAAAATTTGAATATACTCGATAATAATTGCATACCTCGCTCGGTATATATGGTATATGTATTTCTTCATTAGCTATCTGACACCTCCCAACTCCATTTTACCTTATCGGTGATAACCAATTCAAACGACGCATGCGCGGTTCCACTACATTTTTTTTTTACATACACATAATATAGCGGTTTAACAAACTTTCATCTAATTTCTTAACGTTTTTTTTTTATGTCTAAAATACTGTTTGTTTTTCAAAATTTGAGACTATATATAAGGAAATTTGACATTTCAGTTTGGATATATCCTCGCAGATGTTATGGATTACTTACTCTCGAACCCCGCCGACAATGATGACACCATAGGGCTCCGTATTCCGTGGGACCCACCGGATACAACTGACTTTTTCATACTCTTTTATGGCTTTGGCTACAAGAGCTCGGTTCGTCTTATCTGCACACACACACAAGTACTGTAACTTTACTGTACGTACTTACATACACGCTACATGTTACTATACCCCAAATATACATAGTACCAAGCCATGATAATCATGGTTAATAGGAGATTTTAAAACACGATAATAAAAAGTTATAACGATTCCTTTCTTTATTTTGATCAAAACTAGGGCTACGAGCTTTCAGGACTAAAAGGCTTCACAGCCATATACAATAAAATAGCTCTTGAATAATGATAAATGTGATTGTATGCAACATTGTGTATATACTATAATGTCATCAAATAAAGTAAAGCACGAAGGAGGATGAGTTTCTTTTTTAATAAACGCGAGCGAGCTTTCGGGCCACACGCCCTTCTACTGGCTAAAAGGCTAAGAGATTCCAAGAGATACAAGCTTATTTATACTATGGTAGGCGAAATTTTAGCATATTCACATTTTTTCTTATAGACGGAGAAACAAAATACAACTATGATTACAATTAAGATATGCAAAAATATGCAAAAATATAGGGAAAAGACAATGAGGTGAATTATAAATCTAACACATTTTAGCCAGTAGAAGGGCGTGTGGCCCGAAAGCTCGCTCGCGTTTATTAAAAAAGAAACTCATCTTCCTTCATGTTTTACTTTATTTGATTATCTAAACAGAAAGAGTTCTATCGCTTATTCACTATAAGTCAATTCATGATAGAGAGAACATTGCTGTGATAGAGATGCATGGAGAAATCTGAGGCTATTCATTGGACATGACAACAACAACAATACATGTTAGAGTCCCGTTTGGTTACGTGTACTCACAGATAGTTTACTTGGGACATATTTGATAACTATATACAGTACTTACATATGAAAATTGGAAATTATTATAGACACGTATGATTCTTTTTTAAAAATAAACAATTTCTACTGCCCTTACTGCAATGGAAAAATGGAAGGGCCTGGCTCATCAGTGGTGAACTCTCCCAACGGTTTCACCAGTTTAATCTACCATATTGTAGCGAAGTATTCATTATTTTATTAACAGAGTTTCATTTTTTATGTTTATATTTTGCTACTCTGTAAACTTCCCTCATTTGCATATCTTTTGTTTATCATTGATAGTTTGTTCTCGCCTTTATTTATTTATGCTTATGAGGTGATACAGCAACGTCTTTACAATAAGAGAGGAGACAAAATGAATCAAATCTAGAAAAAAGAAGTGAGGACTTCTCGGTCATTAAAGTCTGAGAGGCAAGGCCTTCAGCCAGTTCAGGGCTTCCGGGGTGACAGAGTGGAGATTGGAGATTCCTCCATTGAATTTGTACAGCGGGCAGTCATCTAGTATATGGGACTCGCCTGAAATAAATTGTTGTATTATTTCGAAGTTGGTCTTCCCTAATTTTCCACGTGGCAATATTATTTTTGAAAAGAATCATACACGTGTCTATAATAGTTTCCAATTTTGATAACAGATGGCGCGCTAATGCATCATAGTACTTACCTAGACTGTAATCTATCTCGTAGGGAATTATTCCTTTTGGCCAAATTCTCTCTTCCTGATTGACAGCTGATTCTCTTCGCTGCAACATTCCATACAAACACTGAGTACAATCACTCAGTATAAATTCACTTTTGTACTATTTTCACATTGATTGGCGTTCTTACGCCCTTCAGGCCTAAATACCTGTTTCATGGTTTTTCAGGATGCCCCAAAGACCAACCTTTTTTTGGTCGTTGAGGTACAGCTTACACCACGCTGACGAGGGCCAACAGCCCGAAACGCGTACGTGGTTAGCTTTTCTTGAATTAATCAAGAAACGGTATTTAGCCAATTCTGGAATAATTAAAAATCAACGATTAGTTGATATTTATTCCGTTAGATGGCGCAAGCCATCAGCAACTTACAGTTGCACGATTAGGAAATGTCTTTTTTCTTAATTTATCTACCTGATCCAAGTACAAATTCACTTTTTTTCACTGAGTTCTACGTTCCTGAAACCTCTGTCTTATAAATATCTCTCTCTATTATATAATAAAAAAGGAATATATTGGATTGAATAAAAGATTTATTTGCTAATATTTCGGTTGGCTGAACGCCAACCTTTATCAAGGCTACAACAGATTTAAATATAGATTGCTTTATTTTTTCAAAACGATCTCTCTCTATGTGAAAAAATAATTTAAAATAAAATAATAAAAAAAGTTCAGGTGTTGATATTAATATTTTAGTATTTTTTCACATATATAGCGTATTTACGTAAGTTTGGCCTTCAATACCCATTTCTTAATTTCTCAAGAAGCCTCTAGGGTCAAATTTTTTGTCGTAGAGGTACAGCCTGTAACACGCTGACGAGAGCCAACAGCTCGAAACACGTTCGTGGTTAGCTCTTCTTGATTAATCAAGAAAATGTGTTGGCCAAATATCAGGGAACAGATTAAATTAACATTTAGTTGATATCTGTTCCACTAGATGGCGCTCTGCTATCTAAAAAGTTCATGTGAATGTGGTCAGGATATGTCTTTTCTGATCTGTCTATATAAAAATTACTCTAACTTGGTTTATACCTCTACGGAGACCACAGGACCTGTTATCATGTCCAGTATCAAGTAATCCAAAATTTATCATTGGAAAAAAAATGGTTAAAAATAATATAAATAAATGCAGTTTTTCATAGAATGTTGAAGCTATATGTTGTTATTGTGTGCTATATGTTCCTCTTTCTATTTATATCTATTTTATCCATATATTTACATATATACAACATAAAGTTGCAGGAGGATTATATTCAAGTACCTAGAGAGACACCTCTCACTTTTTATTTGGTATACCGGTTGGATTTTTGTCTGATTTTTTATTTTATTTATTTATTTTTTGCCAAAACTGCTTATATATGTTGCACTGAAGGGTGGAATCTCAGAAATGATATTCAAGCAAACTATGGACATAAAACCTTTTTAAAACAGTAGAATTACATATATACATATACAATTTGTTATCGCGGAAAGAATAGTAGAAGTTTGTTTTATGTATAAAAGAAAGTTGATGTTTGAATATTTTCATTTCCTATATATAGATGGCACGTTATTGCCTTACATTGATAAATATTCAATCAGAATATATATATTTACATACCCCATGTTGGCCCGGCAGTTCCTTCATTATGGTCCAGTTCTTGATTGGTCCGAAGAGTTCCTCTACAACACCGATTGGTCGAATTAAGAACTAATCAAATGCCATGTATTCAATTCAAAATTATAGCTCATCCAGATATCTAAAAAAACTTTTGTGAATTATTTTTTGTTATCCCTATATATAACTCTGTACAATTGATTAATAAAATCTATGATATGTTTTTTAAATAATGCAAATAGATTGATGGGATTGAAGGTGATTTTTATAAAATGAATTAAAATAAAATATTTTTGACAGAAAGATAAAATTGATAATAAATGATTATTGTGTAGGTTTACTTGACAATAATTAGTTCCTAAATTCTCCGATAGATAGCGTAGATAGAACTTACCTGGAAGAGTCTCAGCATAGAGGAGATCTTCCTCTCCAAGAGGGAGTCCTGGTTTGTATGTCCTTTCATATTCCCCCTGGACACATCAGTAATTTACAGTACTTACATCAGGAAATCTTTATAGTATAGAATTGTATTTTATTGGGGACCTATGCCCTTCTACACAGGATTCGCCCAGGTGTACATTTGCTTAGAAAAGATTAGTTAGTTATTTGCATATGATCGTTCATTTACATAACGATTTGCATAACAAGAGGAGGAATCGCCAGATATCATTTCGAAAAAGGAACAAAAGCGACGTGTTTCTTTATTTAGAGATTTAGAAAATTGAAACTCGTCGTCTTTGGCTTTTATTCCTTCTTCGAAATATCTATTTACATATGTCTCTCTTTCCTCAATGTTTCTTTTCTAATGGAATTGAAGGACACGAGTAATGATTTCGTTTTGGAGAGTAATTTTGTTGATATAATAGTACAAAGGGAAAAATGTACTGGGATCTGGTAGTTAAATTTAGAAAAAAAAAATGGTAATTATTCGCTATTCTGAGGAATAAAAAAAAATCAATTATTTATTGATATTTATTCTGATAGATGGCGCAAGCCATGAGTAACTTGTAATCACCCCGATCAGGTGTTTTTCTTTAATTTACTAGAGTGTCTAATAAATGGAAATATTAAAACACAAATGTTTCTTTTAAACATAAAACAAACTTCTACTGTCCTTACTGCGATGAAAAAATATATTGAGAGGGCTTGGCTCATCAGTGGTAAACCCTCCCAGCGGTTTCTCCAATTTAATCCACCAGACCGCTTCTCATAGCTCTAATTCTGTATAGGACGATTCTGCTTATATACGCTGCAATGAAGGGTGGAATCTTAGAAATGGTATTTAAGAACAAGGGCTTATAGGACAGTAGAATTACATATTTTTTCATCCCAGTAAGGACAGTAGAAGTTTGTTTTATGCTTAAAAGAAACATTCATGTTTTAATGCTTCCATTTCTTATATATGGATGGCATGTTATAGCTAGAGTAAAATTCTATCTACAAAGAAGTATATTTAATTAAAAAGACATATATTGTATCAAAATATCATTTATTTTACCAATATTTCAGTTGGCTGAACGCCAACCTTTATCAAGGTGTTATAACATATTAATGTGTAAAAATAAAAAAGGCATATCCTGACCAGGAGCACATGTGCTTTTTTCAGAAGGCAGAGCGCCATCTGGTGGAACAGAAATGAACTAAGAAATCAACAGCGCGAAACGCGTTCGTGGATGGTTTTTCATTATTTATCAAGAAATTGGGTTGGCCAAATATCAGGGAACAAGCTGAATCAATGATTAGTTTATTTCTGTTCCACCAGATGGCGCTATGTCTTCTGAAAAAAGCACATGTGCGCCTGGTCAGGATATGCCTTTTTTATTTTTAATATCAACACCTGACCCACTTATTTTTTTATTTTACTATTGTTTTTTCATATTAATGTGTGTCAACAACAAACTCAGCACCACATAACGTCAATAGAATTAAATTTAAAAATATATATATTCAATGGGGATTGAATATAAGCAAAAATATATTTTTTAAACTTAATTCTTTTGACGTTATGTGGCGCTGAGTTTGTTGATGACACACATTAATATGTGCAAGTGCAAAGTCAAACTGCTTTTCACGTGTGTAGACATGTGGTGTACTTACAGTAAAAGCAGTCGCCTTCTTCTACCCACCATGATTATCATGGCCTGTACCACATGTACTAGGAATAAGCAAAAAAAATGTTATAATACCCAGGAAAAAGGTTGGCGTTCAGCCAACTGAAATATTGGTTAAATAAATTATATTTTGTTCAAATCTAAAAGCTTGAGGGATGAGTTTCTTTTGGAAATAAATTTATTTCGAGCTTTCTCTCGGGCAACACCCTTCTACAGGAAAATTAAAAATAAAGTAAATTAAATTATATTACACTGAGATTAAGCGAGGCAAATGTATAACAAACTATATAAAATAAATATCAGAAACAAACACACGTGAGACTACTCGTGCGTCAGATACATATGAATAAATCAATAATAGAAAATAGAAGGGCGTTGCCCGAGAAAGCTCGAAATAAATTTATTTGCAAAAGAAACTCATCCCTCAAGCTTTTAGATTTGAACATTCTATTAAGGGATTAGCCTATAAATTATATTTTGATCCAATATATGCCTTTTTAATTAAATATTTATTTATGGATTGCTCTATTTTCAAATAGAAGCCTATCTAGATAAACTTACAGGTGTACTGGAGATGGGGATACTCCACGCTACGGTACAAAGGCACAAGACGGCCAACACAACCCGCGATGTCCACATCTTGTCATTCTATGGTTTCATCAATGGTAGTACGCCCGTATTTATATGAGACATAGTATAGAGTAATTAGTCATAGTAAGCCATGATATCATAAAATTATTCATAGTATTGAATTATTCATACGTCTTATATGACACAACATCTATGATTAGCTCATTACTAAGAAATGAATTAGTAGCGCTCGTCTTTAATGATCAACGTATTTGTTGTTTACAAAGTATCAGTAGTACGATTTCAGTTGCACGATAAGGCGATGCCTTTTTAATAATTTATGCACCTTATCCCAGTACAATATCACATTTGTATTATTTTTTCATATTGTGTCGCGATCTCACGTAGTTCTGGTCTTAACTACCCGTTTCATGATTTTTCAAGATGCCTGAAGGACCAGTTTTTTGGTCGTTGAGGTACAGCTTGCACCACGCTGAAGAGAGCCAACAAACTCGAAACGCGTACGTGGTTAGCTTTTCTTGATTAATCAATAATGGCTAATTGGCCAATTCTGGAATAATTAGAAATCAACGAGAATAGTTGATTTTGTTATTAATATAATCCCTTCGGTATAATTATTAATAAAAGACAATTCTCTCGCTGAGGGAAAAGAGAGAGTTACTTTTATTATTATAATATTTTTAATAAAAGAAACTTTTCCCTCAGCGAATTGTCTTTTATTAATAATAGTTGATATTTATTCCGATAGATGGCGCAAGCCATCAGCAACTTTCAGTTTCACGAAAAGGAGATGCCTTTTTCATAAAGTATCAGTAGGTTACAAACAAAATAAATTTGTTATCTAAACACAAATTTCTCTAAACACAAATTACTTAAAGGATATATTCGATAAACAATGCCAATCCATCAATCAATAACTTAATTAAGACTTTTAGTCTTATAACGAATGAAGACATTAAGACGCTATTGTTTCTTTTCACAAATAAATCAAACTTCTACTGTCCCCACTGCGATGAAAAATATTTGGAAGGCTTGGCTCATCAGTGGTGAACCCTCCCAGCGGTTTCCCCAATTTAATCCACCAGACTGCTTCTTTAGAGCTCTAATATTGTATTGGATCATTCTGCTTTTATATGTTATACTGAAAAGGGTGGAATCTTAGAAATGGTATTTATTTTAGTCTTATATATAGATTCTCCTTAGAGATACAGAAAAGGGGAGTGGAAAAAAAGGGAGAAAGAAATTCGAATATGCAAAGTTATATATGGTAAATATGTAAATATAGAGCTATATAGATGGATTTTTTTTGCCGGGAGGAAATTAATCTAAAGAGACATGGGTCGCCTCTCTCGTCAAAATAGACGTCTAAAACCAGACGCCATCTATTGACCGTCGCCGCAACTAGTGGCCTCGGGTCGATGACAAAGCCACAACACCAGCTTTGGCAAACTGAAAAGCGTCCACCATATGTAATTATGTTAATATACTTAGTGTATAAAGTTGTGGGAAGATGTAACTACCCTTACAACTATATTGTTTAATAAAGAATGAGGAGCCACAGTTTTATCACCACCATTACGTTTTGAAATGGGGTGATAAACAAAACACATTATTTTAATGTAGTTTTAAATAAATAAGTGCTCCTTTATTAATACATGATATTATATACATAGGTCCTTTTTATAGGTATTCTCCAGCTCTCTGTTTTTAATACTTAATTTGGTTTTTTATTAAGGATATGAAGAATTTAATTATATAGTATTGGGTTTTTAACAATGTGCTGTCAGCGTTTCAACAATGTGGTAATAAGTGTATAACAATGGTATTGGGTATTCAACCATTAATTGGACGCTGAACAATGGTTTTGGGAGATATGCAAAAAGGTTGAGCGTTCAACAAATGTATTAGACGTTAAACAACGATATTGTGAGTTTAACAATAGTATATAAAACGCATTTTCAACAAAATAATTAAGAGTTTAACACTAATATATATAAAGAATCTAATATTATTAATGCATTTAACAATTAGTTTGTATTGCTGCTGCTGTGATAGAGATGCATGGAGACATCTGAGGCTCTTCATTGGACACGACAACAACAACAATTAGTTTTGATGGTTTAATAAACACACATGGCGTGTTTGTATATAACGATTAGTTTGGGGTCAATAAAATATTCCCTTGAATCAATATTAAGGTGAAAACATCAGACTTCGGGGATATAAGTTTATTTTAAAACATTTTAATTTGCATATCTCTTGTTTTCGGACATGAAAGCCCTCCTTCTACAGGAGAAAACACTCTACAATAAATCTTCATTAGGACAAAAGTTAAAATATAATCGAATACAGAGAGGCACCTATATATATAGTTATTTGGTTGTCGATTTAACGCGGGTCTCCACTACACGGTCTTATAGGATTTGGTATTCAGAGATGATATCTTTATTTGGGGGTTATGGGGTGGGTATAGTGGGAATAGTATTTATATTGTAAATTTCCGGAATGTCTATTCTTCTGTTAATGCTATTGTGGTGTCTGTATATGATGGATTCTATGATAAGTCTCTGTTGTTTATTGGGAATGTTGGAGTAATGGGTCTTTGGTTCTGATAGGGAGAAGGAATGGTCTGTTTCTTTTATATCCGAACATAAACGAAATATCGAGAATCAAGAGAGAAAATCATTGATATATCACCATATAGGAGAAACCCATTACTCCAACATCTCCAATAAACAGCAGAGACTTATCATAGAATCCATCATATACAGAAACCACAATAGTATTAACAGAAGAATAAACATTCCGGAATTTCACAATATACTATTCCCTGAACCCATCCCATAACCCCAAATAGCAAATTTGAATACCAAATCCGATAAGAGCGTGCAGTGGAGACCCACGTTAAATCAACATTCAAATAACTTATAAGCGCCCTCTATATTTGATTATATTTAAACGCCCTCTCTTTGTATTCGATTATATCTTAACTCTTGTCCTAATGACGATTTATTGTAGCGTATTTTCTCCTGTAGAGAAGGGCTTCCATGTCCGAAGAGAAAGCTAGAGATTTGTGAATTTAAAATGTTTTAAAATAAACTTATCCCCGGAGGCCTGATGTTTTGAACTTAATTAGTTTGGATGTTTTTTATCACACACACAATTGTGTATTTGTATTTAACAATTGGGGTTTGGGTGTTTAACAATAGTGTACTTGTTGTTAACAATTAGATTGGACGTTTAACAATGGAATTTGTATTTAAAAATTATATTGAGTGTTTAACAATGGTTAATTTTTATTTAACAATTGGTTTGAGTGTTTAACAATGGTTAATTTGTATTTAAAAATTATATTGAGTGTTTAACAATGGTTAATTTTTATTTAACAATTATAGCTTAAGTGTTTAACAATGGCTAATTTGTATTTAACAATTTGCTTCAGTGTTTAACAATGGTTAATTTGTATTTAACAATTATCTTAAGTGTTTAACAATAGTTAATTTGTATTTAACAATTATAGCTTGGGTGTTTAACAATGGAATTTGTATTTATATAACAATTATCTTAAGTGTTTAACAATGGTTAATTTGTATTTAACAATTATAGCTTGGGTGTTTAACAATGGAATTTGTATTTATATAACAATTATCTTAAGTGTTTAACAATGGAATTTGTATTTAACAATTATCTTAAATGTTTAACAATGGTTAATTTGTATTTAACAATTTGCTTGGGTGTTTAACAATGGAGTTACATTGGATGTATCGGCATGAATTACGAGAAATTTTCGACCTATATTTTTCATTTCGACTTCTTCAATCGACGAATCCTCCTTATTCCCCAGATATAGCTTCTATGGCGGCTTACTCTTGGACAGCTAAAAATACATTTGAAAATGTTAATGATGTTATTGATATAGATTAAACGATATAGGGTCAACACTATGTTTCTTTTTTTTTTAAGGATACCAGCTTTCGGACATTTTTTTTTTGTTCTTCCATAGGTTATTATTTATAAAATTAAGAAATGTTTTATTGAGATAATTTTCACCGGTTCAAAATCACTTTATTAGGTACCGGTCAAAAAGAGCAACCTAGTTTATGATAATTGAAACAATCAATAATAAGTGAAGGTTATTCACATATTAAACAAAATGTTAACGCGGGATTCAATCCCGGTTCATGACTGTCGGGAATCGAGGGTGTTACCTACTCGTCCACCGACTTTTTATTTATTGATATTTTTCAATGATCTTCTAGGACTGTATAAATAGATTGTAATATATTAAATATGTATTGAGACTCTAGTAAAATTGAGACAATTAGATACATTGAGATAAAACAAAAGCAAAACCAAATATTTTGTTTTGAACCTTCATATATTTACATATTATGCTATATGTATTTAATAATTGTCTATATAAATACGATGTATTTCTGTCTGTAAGATTTTAACTCGGAAATTGATGGAAGTTGAGACAATATTTTTTTTCAGCGATTGTATTTTTACCTAAAAAAGGAGAAAGAAATACGAAGTCTCAAAACACTTTGGAATTAAAAAACTGCTTTGCTAGAAAACTTTCAAAATTTAAGAAAGGTATTAATTTTCTGTTTGTTTTAGATTTCCTTTATTTTTTACTAAAAGAAAAAATATAAAATTATTAATCTAACTTTATTCTTTGAAAAAAAAAACTTATTTTCAATTTACCAATTTCTCCTTTTTTATCCTTTTTTTTTAAATATCACTCAAAATTCCAACAAAAATATGCAAAAACAGAATAATTCATACAAATTACAAGGTATATTACACTGTTATGATTTATTAATATGTGTCCAATATCACATATATATTTTTTCTTTGTTTTTCTAACTATTATATGAAGAGATACCAGTAAAAAGAATTTAAAATTATTTCATTCTAATCGGGAATATGGAAATATATAAACGATAATATGAATTTAAAAAATTATCCAAGGAAATATTTGTATTGGAAATTTATGGCGCAAAATAAAAATGTTTTGGGACTATAAATCAACTGTTATATTGTCACGGTAGAGAAGACCAAAAGCTTAATTAAAAATAATTAATTAATTAATTAAACTTATATATTGCAAAATGTGTCAAAGGATATTTCAAGTGGTAATTTACAAGCATGGTAAGGGGTGATGACTAGGCAAATATTTATGATGATAAACAACAGAATATTTAAAATAAATATTCAGTGACAATATATCACAGTTACATATATAATATAAGTGGAGAAATATATATACATATAAGAAATATATATACATATAATATAAGTGGAGAAATAGGTAAAAACTTATGTGTGATTAAAAACTTGGTTGTCAGTTTTTTGCGCATTTATTTATGTTAGTAGATTTCAAAATCATAAAAGATATGGATTCTGCCAACAACAAAAATAATCAAAGTCCTCAAAAAAATTCTCACAGGAAAACCAGATCACGTTCCAATGGATCTCACGTTAACAAAGACGGCAAGGAGATGGCTGACCAGTTGGCTAAAGAAGGCTGTAAGGGCCAGCCTGAAAACTCCCAACTCACCTATTCTGAAATTTCTTCCATCCACAAACAAACCTCTCTTTGGAAATTAACCCTAAACCACCTCTGGTACACCCCCATTCCTAACGAATCTTCTTTCCACACCCTTACTAGGGAAGAACAAACGGTCCTGGTGTCATAACGTCAGACAAAGGCACTGAGTTATGTCAACAAACCTACCTGCTTTGTAGTTCTTTAGGTTAATTCCCAAAATTGATTCCTGAGACACAAACGGCTTGAATTAGAACTGTCCAGAGAGAAAGTGATAAGAAAAAATTAACATACAACTAACATTACCATGATTTTTCTTTGATAAACCATAATTTCAGAGTATTTGCTCTCATTAAATTTTTCCTATATCAAATACATTGTCATTACCTCTACACAATACCTAGCCAGTGGGATCCTATTGGAAACGTCTCGATCATTCATTGCCATGGGGAGAATCTGCCCGGGAGTGGCGACGTTCGAAAAATGTTTCACATTAGTCAGAAGAAAGAAAAACTGTTTTGTCGTGCAGACGCGGTTTATAAATATTTTGTGTTTATAATCTATTTAAAATTCTTAATATATATGTCATAATTTGTATAGTTAATGCCAAAAGAGATCATTTATTTCCGTCAAACTAAGTATGTAAAAATGTTACCATTGTGTTAAAATGTAAATATGTAAATTCATCCATGTATAAAAGCGGTACAAAAATTAAAGGTGGCAGACATCGCGGGTGCGCTGTTCGCTAGGCATAACGACTGCGCCTCTTTATTTAGCTACGACATATATTTACCTTCTTATTATGATAAATTATCGTAAAGTTTCATCATATCGTAATCATTCATAGTTCTTCCAATAAAAGATACTTCGGCCAGTAAATCTTTTTATTACCTCTTTTTTTATTCACTGGCCGAAGTTTCTTTTATATTTGAAGAATAATAAATTGTTATAAAGAGGGAGAGATATTTATAACCCAGGTTTTCCTGGAGCGCGCAGAATGTCAACTATATACACGGATTATTATAAAATAATAATATATAACCCTTTAATAAATATATTATTTAAGTCCTGTTGCTACCTATTTATCAACGCTACAATTTATTTATTTATTTATGCTTATGAGGTGATACAGCAACGTCTTTACAATAAGAGAGGAGACAAAATGAATCAAATCTAGAAAAAAGAAGTGAGGACTTCTCGGTCATTAAAGTCTGAGAGGCAAGGCCTTCAGCCAGTTCAGGGCTTCCGGGGTGACAGAGTGGAGATTGGAGATTCCTCCATTGAATTTGTACAGCGGGCAGAACGCTACAATAACGTCATGTAGGAAATACCAACATGAGGATGACAAAACAATTTATTCCCACCTAAACATTACATAAAATTTACATAATTTATATAAAATAAAGAAGAGACACACTCTCTCAAAAAGAGAAATTTAGCTGCGAAACTAAATATCAAACAAGCTATTGATTGACAAGTGGAGAACTACAAACTGTTTATTAAATAAATAATACTACAGGTTTCTTGGAGATAAGTTGATTTTCATTTTATATTGCATTTAGGGCTGTAATATGTTTTGTTTATACTTATTATTGATGAAAGATATATCTTTATAAAATACTTATTTTATTTAATTTAACAAAGTGCAACATACTAATTATATATAAATATTTATTTATTTATTTCGTCTCAATTTACAGGTGTTACATTCGAGTCACCTTGTCCTGGTTATTTACACATGGCGTGGAGTAGAGGTGGTCCCCCCGGACCTTGCAGGAGGGCAGCTGTTGGGCGATGAGCTCTTAACTAAGTGTCATGGCCGGGTCGTCGGAATCGGGGATTGCTATCTCCTTTATTTTGTAGAATATCTTGTATGGTTCGATTATTTGAATTTTGCATTTGAAGGTATAATTTCTTAATGGAAGTTTGGTACATATCTTCTAGATCGGGTTGGTTCAAGTTCTCCTTCAGTATCTTGTTTGATAGGTTGAATGGAGCTCCTATACTTGTCCGAAGGCAGATTCTCATAAATGCGTCTATGTCTGTGGTTGTAATATATTTGCACCAAACTGGGAGTGCGTATGTTACTATCGGGAGGATACAACTTCTGTATAGAGTAAACTTTTGTTTTGTAGTCAATTTGCTATATAAATATAGATGTATTTTACATATTTATAAAAAAAAAAACAATAATATTGGTCGATGATCAAATATATTTAAACATATTATATTATATTACAAGGGCATCTCCGTCCTTCCACAGAAGTACAAAATGAACAATAATGCAACGTGTTTCATTATTGTTCATTTTGTAGTCCTGGAGAAGAACATGAAAAATACTCGAAAGCTTGAGAATGTAATAAAAATTGAAAGAAACTCATCTCCAGAAAAGTATACCATTATTTATTTAATTCACATATTAGGAGATTCACATTTATTACAAACTATTTATAAAAAACAGTTTGTATTTCTCCATATAACTTTGATAAGCCAGAGGAAGAACGTTGTTGCTCGAAAGCTCACTTTTTACAATAAAAAAGTATATACTCTGTGTTAATTTTTTAATATTAATTTCTAAACAAATCACACGATTATAAAATATTCGATAAAATAACCTCCTATATCAATATTTTTCTACCTCAATTATAAACAATGTTAGACATATATTAATTATATTAATTATATATATATTTATAAAGAATATATATGGTGATGCAATGACACATGTCAATCATGCGTATAATCATTTACAGATGTGTTTCTATTATACAACATGAAAATCTTGTTATAAGTTATATACAATATGGGGTTGTTGGTTTAAATTACCATATATATATATATATAAGTCTCTGTTTTACAGCTTATTTTTCATCTTTCTATATTGTAGCGTAGAAACTAAGTCTTGGAATATCTTAAAATATAAAAGTATTTATTAATGACGTCACCAGTCGACAATTATCAACCAACCATCACTATCTACAGCTAGGGAATCTTAAGCAAGCAAGCAAAATAATATTTTGATGATGATTTTACAAATACAGAGTAATATATATATATTTATATAATCTGTTGGATATTTTCTTTGAATAATTAAATTAAAATAATAAAATACAAATTATTTCTTCGCCACAATATTTATAATTTAGTGAAAATGCACATATATTTGAGATTAATTTATGTAAATTTACTATACATACTTTCACGTTAATTTTCTTAAGAATACCCTAACACTAGATCTCAAAATTAGCGACGTGAAAGAATTCTGAAAAAAAAAAAAGTTTATTAATGAACAAAGGCAAGATCACATTGCGGGTACGCCGAACAACAATCTGTAAAATAAAAAAGTCCTCTATTCATTAATTATTCTCACCTTCTAGTAATTAAAATCTGGTAATTTATAATTCTTTCTTTTTTTTTTTGAGCAGCCGATTAATTGAAAACCAAAATGGCGGATAGATCAATCTAGAAAGATTGTCAGTTTTGTTTTGCATGAAATAATTAACGAATTTGATTTATCTAAAAATAATTTAATATAGATTATAAATTATGTGAAAGCACACACAAACAAATAAATAATGAAATATATCTATTCTTTATAATGAATGGTATTTTAATGTATTTATAATCATCATCATTTTGTCACCACATCGAACGAAGACACAACGTTATAGAATGTTAAAAGAGTAGTAAACAAAGAGGACTGAGATTCAGACAATAATTCTGAAAGATATTTGATACACAGTGATCCTTATTCACACACACACACACAGCTTTATTAAGATCATCTGTCTTATACAGATTTACCAGAGGAAGAAATAATAGATGGAGCTCCTATAGTGATCTTTATTGAAAACAACACGAGATAACCAAGTGTAAACAACCTCTGTCTCCTTCAAAAAAAAAAAAAAAAAGACCAGTGACTTTAAATACTTACCACTTCCTCAAGTTTTGTCCATAAGTGTAAACCATTATCCAGAACTTTTGTAACTATAGAATATACAAATAATTCGATCCATTTCATAATCCCTATCGTAGGATGAAATCGAAGCCGTCCCTGTACTGATGAAGGCCATAGCCTGAAACCATGGTATACAGACTGTTGGATTATTGTCTGGATTTTCTAAAACTGGTGTTGTGTGGCTAATTCCTTCATGACCACCATAACGTTCTGTACTGGAGTGATGAACCAAAAATCATTGTGTCAATGTATTTTTTAAAGGGAGAGGTGCCTTTTTGGAACATGAATAACATCCTCCATCAAATTTATGTTATAAATAAATATTTACATATAAATGAAAAAATCTACAGATATGCAAGCTATACATATGTGCATAGAGACACACACATATATATCATTGAAAGTTGAAAACAAAACATAGTTTTCTCTCCAGTGATGCATATACAGTGGTACCTCGACATACGAGTTTAATTCGTTCCGCAACCTTGCTCGTATCTTGAATTACTCGTATCTCGAAGCAAATTTCCCCATACAAAACAATTGAACTACCATTAATCCGTTCCAACCTCCAAAATGTCACCCCAGTTATTTTTGTTACGTGGTTTTAAATAATAAAAACGTATTTATAAATATCAAATATTTATTGCACAAAACAAAAAAGAGAATGTAAAGAAATAAATTAGATATCCTCACTGGTCTTTACCTTTTTCGCTACATTTTTCTCGCTTTCACCTGTAGGCCGTTTAGAAAAAAACATGTCCAAGGAGATTTGTTTCTTCCTCCCTCTCAGAATGTTCTTAGAATCCTCAGCTGCCTTCATATCTGAACTTGCTGCCTCACCATGTCTGACAATGGAGTGAATACCGCTCCTCTTTTTAAAATTCTCAAACCAGCCCCGGCTGGCTTTAAATGACTCTTCCGATGCCTCGTCGATGGAAGTCTGCGGGGTTTGCTTCAGCAAATCTCCGTAGATCGCACTTGCCTTCTCACAAATGATGGTCTGCGTCAAGGTATCTCCTTGGAGCTGCTTTTCTGTCACCCACACCATCAGCAGTTTCTCCATATTTTCATGAAGGGAGGTTCGCAGCTTGGAAATTATCGTAAGGCCCTTAGCCGGCGTTACACTCTTTATCGACTCCTTCCGTTTAAGCACAGAACATATCATGGACGTACTACGGCCATACTGCCTCGACAAGTCAACAACTCGAACACCTTGCTCATGTTTTTCTATAATTTCACGTTTTAATTCAATACTCATCATCTTTTTCTTAGCACTTGACTTTTTACAAACTTTCTTCCGATCCATGGTTATAAAAATAAATGAACTAAAACTGTAAATGTAAACGCAACACAAAACACAACTTATCACAGCGGAAGCACGCTGCTAACTGATCGTGATGGCGCGACTGCGTGTTACTACCTGTTGTGTTTTAACTTTAAAAGCACACAAAAATATAATAAACTTGAATTTGTTTATTCAAGACTCAAAAAACAAAGCTTTGCATATAGAACAAATAATAATGAAGAAGAAGAAAGAAACATTTTAGGAAAAGCAAAAACAAAAGTGCTGGTCAAAAAGAAACATTTAAAATCACATATTAATATCTTCAACACTACCGAACCGTACTCGTATCTCGAATTTCGCTCGTAACTAAAAGCAAAAAATCACTTGCTCGTCGGCTCGTATCTCGAAAAACTCGTATGTTGGGGCGCTCGTATGTCGAGGTACCACTGTATTTATATAAAATTATATATATAATTATCTAATATTAAACTATTTCTCCCTCTAGATACGAGGTATGTTATTTAATTTCTAGGAATCCGTTTTATAAAAATATTTGACCAAGTGCACAAATATTTGTGCACATTTTTCTAAATCAACAAACATCTACCCCGTCTGTATATTTTTAACCTTTGGAGAAATCCTTTAGAATGGATGGCACGGGCTGAAATAACCGCTCTCTTAGTTCTGATAGAGCGAACTCTTGGTGAACAACGTATTTGCATATTGTGACAATTAATCCGCCTTCTACATGCTTTCGGATAAGCATTTTAAGGCACAACATCTTTGGGGAACACCAAGCGCCCGCCGCAGTGGAGGGCCAAGGAGAGGGCTGGAGAGGCGCCAGAAGGGCAGTGGGCACCCCGGGGGAGAAGAGGGCGAGTGCACGCCGTTTATGAGGGAACCAAGGCAGCACCAAGCACAACTAAGGCGCCGCAGGCTTCAAAAATAATTAAGGGATCATTTCAGAGATCAAGATCAAGAGATCAAGATCCAGAGATCAAAAGGTCTGGCTTTTATCCTCTGGCTTTTACGTATTTGCATATTGCACAGGTTATATGTACTTGTGTATGTTGCATAGCGCGCCATCTGTTATAAGAAAGTGAAACTATTTTAGATGCGTATGATTCTTTTCAGAATTAAACACAATTATCTACTGCCCTTTTTGCAATAATAAATTAATGGGAAGGCCTGGCTCATCAGTGGTGAACCCTACCTATTGATTTATCATTGCAGTAAGCGAAGTAGATAATTGTTTTAATTTTGAAAAGAATCATACACGTCTGAAGTAGCTTCAATACTTGTATCGCTTTAAGATGGAAATCAAAGATACAGTAGAATCATAACTCCAAAATTAATAATTCCTTGAATAATATTATTTATCATTTGTCCATAATATATATTTATCAAATATTTTCTCCCCATTGAATATAAGCAAAAAATATTTTTGAAGTAAACGAAAAAAATTGCGCTACAAATTTTAAAATAAAACTACAACCTTTCGCAATAAGTTTCTTTTATTATGATATGCGCGAGCTTTCGGGCTGGAGCCGCCCTTCTACAGGCAAAAAAATGAAACATTTGGTTCACGAGAGACAGTTATATATATACATTTGATTTGTTACAAATTTTAAATAAAATATCAGAAAGAAAAGTATTAAAACTACTTAAATTATTACTATTTTACTTTGTTTAACAATTAGAAATAATTTAACCTTAAATTTCAATATTTTAATAAAGTTAAGTTTTAAACTATGAATTGGATAAGCGAGAAATCTGATTAATCGTAGAATAGATATCCCAGAACTATTTTGTCATATTCCATACCACAAAAATCAGATTTCTCGCTTATCCAATTCATAGTTTAAAACTTAACTTTATTAAAATATTGAATATTAAGGTTAAATTATTTCCAATTGTTAAACAAAGTAAAATAGTAATAATATAAGTAGTTTTAATACTTTTCTTTCTGATATTTTATTTAAAATTTGTAACAAATCAAATGTATATAACTGTCTCTCGTGAACCAAATGTTTCATTTTTTGCCTGTAGAAGGGTGGCTTCAGCCCGAAAGCTCGCGCATATCATAATAAAAGAAACTTATTGCGAAAGGTTGTAGTTTTATTTTAAAAAATATTTTAAAATTTTAATTCTATTGACGTTATGTGGCGCTGAGTTTGTTGTTGACAAACATTAATATATATTAGTAAATTAAATTTAATTGCCATCTATCGTTAAATTTTACACAAATAAATTCACTGGCAATGCGTTTCTTTTAAATATCATCAAATATTATCTCTACAGACCTTACTGCAATGATATGAGTTATTGAGTACCCTCTCATTCAATAACTCATATCATTGCAGTAAGGTCTGTAGAGATAATATTTGATGATATTTAAAAGAAACGCATTGCCAGTGAATTTATTTGTGTAAAATTTAAACATTAATATGTTATAATACCTTGATAAAGGTTGGCGTTCAGCCAACTGAAATATTGATAAAATAAATGATATTTTGATCCAATATATGCCTTTTTAATTAAATATTATTTAAGAGAGAAAATTCATTCAGGGAAAAGTGTCTTGTAAAAACTATAGTTTTTTAAATTAACTCAAGCTTTCGGGCCTTGGAGCTCTTCTACAGGAATTGGGTGTTAACCTTACTCCTATAGAAGAGCTCCAAGGCTTGAAAGCTTGATTCAAGTTAATTATAGTTTTTTTGCAAGAAACTTTTCCCTGGACTATTTGTTTTTCTCTCAAATACAGTAGTAAAAAACATGCGCTTAAAATATATTTCTAATTTTCAACTTTGATATAAGAAAATTGCGATATATTTTATAAAAAATATCAAAAATATTTATATAACGCAACAAGTTTATTTATTATAAACAAACTTGTTTCGTTAGGTTTTTTGATATTTTTATAAAGTAGAATCTCTCTTTAAAGGACAAACCTAGTTTCAGATTCAAAGTGTCCTTTAGAGAGAAGTGTCTTTATTACCCGAGAGCAGCTAATTGGTAAAGATGGTAATTTTGGTGATGACAACTGTACTTTGTAGAGAGGTATCCTCTAGCTAGTGTGTCTTCTCTTTGAGATTCTGCTGTTTTCTTTTCAGAGAATATCACAATCAACAGAGATGCCTACTTTTACTAAACAAGAGCCATTTTAAACTTATACGGATTTTTATTTCGAAGAACGTTTCGCTCATCCGATTATTGTAATAAAAGAGTTTTATATAGATCCAAAATGCGTTTCTTACTTTAAAAGTTATTTTAAAAAATGTTTATATTCTATTATCGAGTCGTGATTCTGTTTCAATTTGCATAAGAAGGATATGTAAACTTACGATGGTAGGTGTCACAGGATGTCCCCGCACCACGTGGCAGAAGAGGTGACACAGGAGAGCTAATGTCTTCCACATGGCGTTTCTGACACGACTCTCCTCGGCTGTAATTAGCTTACAGCGATATCGAACGGAGCGCCATCTATCGACGGATTTTGGAATCAAATGTCGGCTCCTATGTAAATACACTAGTGTGTGGAAATAGAGAGGGTAAACCATAGAAAGAAGTAGTGAATATTATAATGAAAGTTTTGGAATGGATTTGCATAGACAAAACGCTTATAAAAAATAAAAAGAATTGTTTATTGCTGTAATGAGGGAGTTTAAATAAGAAGAATGTCCACTATAGACAGCTATACACTGCCGAAATCTTGAAAGTATTGAGTCCAAAAGTGTTTGGATGTTGGGGCATTTCTCTCCATACCTGGATGTCTACTTGTTCGCGCGGTCAATTGTGGTACATTTCGTGCTTGTGAAGACCATAATGTGTCAAGGGGACATCCCAAATATGTTCATTGTTTCTTCTCTAATCAATTGTTACAGAAAAATATAATAAAATAAAAAATAATATATAATAGAGGGTAGATAAAATGTAGTGAAATATATACAGTTGTATATGTACAAATTTCTTCAGCAAGGGAGGCTTCCCCACCTTGAGAGAATCCTAGGGAACGTACTAGAGATGGACCATGGTAGTGATAATCACCAAAGTTTGTCTTGTGATGACAGCATTATGGACCTTGTTTTGTTAAAATACTGTTTTGAGTGATAAAAGGTATGATAATAGGCTTTACCACCACCATATCTACATACTGGCAATGACAGCTGTCCTGCTGTTATAGCTGATTGCTTCCATACAACAACACCAGGGGTCGGATCAGTCTTGAAATCACGTCTGGTTGGCTCTAATTTCAGAACGCCGATGTTGCCAGCCATCACTTTGACAAAGACAGAATGGGATTGTTTCATTACTAAACACAACAATATACCAAAGACACGTTCTGCTGTGTTTGGGAAAGTACCAGTTTAACCTTTTTTTTTGGCGTGAAATAGGAAATTCTCCATTTGAATCGAGAGTGAATCCTGCT
This sequence comes from Cordylochernes scorpioides, assembly GCA_030710605.1. Classification (NCBI taxonomy): domain Eukaryota; kingdom Metazoa; phylum Arthropoda; class Arachnida; order Pseudoscorpiones; family Chernetidae; genus Cordylochernes; species Cordylochernes scorpioides. The sequence continues at coordinate 3,541,837 of CP092878.1, read as the reverse complement.
TCAAGCAGTCGGGTTATAATTTTACGAGAGGTGATTTTGCCTGTGACACCTGACTGGTGGCGTATTGGCGTATGGCGGTTTGGTATTAAAGCGGACGACAAATGCGTATGTGGGAGCCCTGGGGCAAACGCCAAACACTTTATAGTGGACTGCCCAAGGGTCCCAAGAGGGGAGGAGGAGAGTAGAAGGGTTAAAGGAGCAATTGAACTGGAGCTCCTGAAATCCCACTGGAAGTTATTGGAAAGAGCTCACGATGTCGCTAGTGAGCTCTTCCTCAACTGTTAGATGCCGCAGTTGACTACAGTGGATAGCTTGCCGATGATCTGGAGGAGAGCGCTAGTAAGGCTGTAAGGAAAGGAGAGAGTGTGTTAGCCGATGACCTAGTGGAGTACTGGTAAGGCTGAAAGGATGGGGTTTAGAAACTCTTGGGTCTTCGCTCTGTGTGTGCGCCATTGGGAGCGTCCTTGCCGTGCGCGCCATGGAAAACCAAGGGGTACACACAGCAGTACCACCCTCCCGCCTCCGCGTGGTGTCCCCGCGTCAACCTCGGAACCTCAGAGGTCCTGATTCGACGGCAGATTCAGGAGTACTGTGACCAAAGGGTACGAGGGCTAAAGGGGGGGGGAGTCCTATTGGAGCGTAGGACGGATTAGACCAAGTCTGAACGGGAGGGCTAGGACAGCAACCTTGCCATGAACTCTCGAAGACGCCTGTGGGTTGACTGGCCGCGCCCACAGAGCCAGACCATAATGGCGGGCGCGAGGGGCCAAACAATGGCCGCTCGGTGCATGGAGAATGCACCATTCCTATGGCACGGTGGCTATATGGCAGCAGGGGTGCATGCTACGCATGCCGGCTTGTGGACCTTCGAGGTCTGGGTAGCCATTACTGCTCCAGGGATGTGACACCTGACTATTGGAGTCCTATTGGATCGTAGGACGGGTTAAATAAAGTCCGAACGGGAGGGCTCGGTCAGCAACCTTGCCATGAACTCTCGGAGACGCCTGTGGGTTGATTGGTCGACCGTCGACAGCCGGCGACAGTCAAGTGTCACACCATTGGATAGTGGGCTACCTAGACCGAAATCTGTACGCCTGAGTCAGGTGTCACACCCCTGGAGCAATGGCCACCCAGACCTTTCGGTCCACAAGCCGGCAGTCAGGTGTCACACCCCTGGAGCAATGGCCACCCAGACCTTTCGGTCCACAAGCCGGCAGTCAGGTGTCACACCCCTGGAGCAGATGGCCACCCAGACCTTTCGGTCCACAAGCCGGCAGTCAGGTGTCACACCCCTGGAGCAGATGGCCACCCAGACCTTTCGGTCCACAAGCCGGCAGTCAGGTGTCACACCCCTGTAGCAGATGGCCACCCAGACCTTTCGGTCCACAAGCCGGCAGTCAGGTGTCACACCCCTGGAGCAGATGGCCACCCAGACCTTTCGGTCCACAAGGCGGCAGTCAGGTGTCACATCCTTGGAGCAATGGCCACCCAGACCTTACGGTCCATAAACCGGAGCATGCGATAGCATACCCTTTGCTGCATTATCTAGGCCACCTAACCAAAAGGAATGATGCATTCTCCATGCACCGAGCGGCCAATTGTTTGGCCCCTCGCGCCCGCCATTATAGTCTGGCTCCATGGGGTCGACCAATCAACCCACAGGCGTCTCCGAGTGTTCATGGCAAGGTTGCTGACCGAGCCCTCCCGTTCGGACTTTATTTAACCCGTCCTACGCTCCAATAGGACTTCAGTATATAGAATTATTTTGAAGGAGCCAGAGGGAACTTTTTTGTTCACACTTTGTTATCTCGCGTGTCTTCAATAAAGGTCACTGTAATATCTTTCAGAGTTATTGTCTGAATCCCGACATACATGTTGAAAGCTACAACTTCCTTAAGTTTTGTCCATGAGTATATAATGAGAAGAGACATAGTGAGAGGTTATGATGATAATAACTCTCTGACCCCCAATAACGTTATCAATATTATCATTCGAACTAATAATGATAAATTCTAACAAATTCAGATGTGATAATATAATATTGCTAAAGTTAGCAATAAAAGAAGAGAATAAAATAGAAGGGAGTGATACCATAGACATAACTGGGCGACCTATCTCTGCCGTGTTGTATTTTTGCTTAGAACATAAAAGGAAGGAAAAATAAACGGATAATATCCAATTCTAGACATTTTTTTTGGGGGGAGGTATGACATATGAAACGTTTATGTAGAAAGGTTATTGTGCGATAGAGGTCTAAAAAAACACGAAAAATCGTTGGTATAGCTAATCGACATATACATTCAAGGGGACAAAACTTAAGGAAGTTGTATCTTTTAGCATGTATATCTGGATTCAGACAATAACTCTGAAAGATATTACAGTGACCTGTATTATAGACATACAAGATAAACAAGTGTGTATACACTCATGGACAAAACTTAAGGAAGTTGTACCTTTTAGCATGTATATCTGGATTCAGACAATAACTCTGAAAGATATTACAGTGACCTGTATTATAGACATACAAGATAAACCAGTGTGTATACACTCATGGACAAAACTTAAGGAAGTTGTATCTTTTAGCATGTATATCTGGATTCAGACAATAACTCTGAAAGATATTACAGTGACCTGTATTATAGACATACAAGATAAACAAGTGTGTATACACTCATGGACAAAACCTAAGGAAGTTGTACCTTTTAGCATGTATATCGGGATTCAGACAATAATTCTGAAAGATACACTCATGGAAAAACTTTAGGAAGTTGTACCTTTTAGCATGTATATTGGGATTGAGACAATAATTCTGAAAATGAAATTCTTTATTGAAGACACATGAGATAACCAAGTGTGAACAAAATTGCCTCTGTATTTGTAAAAAAGACGAACGGCGACATCAATGACTTTCCACTAGTTAAGTATTGTCTATGGGTGTATAGTAGGAATCCTAGTTAAAAATTAGGAACTACTGCCATATAGGTTTGATTTTATTACAACAACAAAAAGCCTTTATTCAGGGTCACTTACCCTATACAGGATTCACCAGAGGTATGCATAAGAACAAAGCAGTGAGACAAAGGAAATAACGATATATACAGAAGAAAAAAAAAACAAGAAAGAGAAAGAGGGAAGCAAGAAAAACAACACAAAAAGAGTAGCAGTAAGAAAGTGAGGAGTGAGTGTCACTTGGCCTTCTTCTGAGATATGGACTTGTGGAAACCATAAAACGCCGTAGCAATATACTTATTCTGGGTCATATTGTCAATTATTGATGGAAGTGAAGCACAGAGTTGCCCAGTTTTGAGCATAAGGGTTCTTCTTTCTTCTTTCAGAGCATAGCAATCAAAAATATAGTGAGTGATTTCATTTTTTAGTTTTGAATTACAGAAGGTACAAATCGGGTCCTCACCGCAGAGCATCTTGGTGTGGTTTTCTCTAAAAAAAACTTGAAAGTATTCTAACTTGTGCGAGTAGTCTTACAACCGGGAAAGGAAAATCCCCTAAAAGGTATCCCTCCGTCATGAAAGATATGTGAATGTCTTTGTAGTGAGAGTATAGCTTAGATTTATCCATTCTTGTAAGGTCGTTTTGTATAGATTGGTCTGCGCTGTTTTTAAGAGCCCTGTAATCGCGCTCCTCAGCGTTTCAGGATCATCACAGGAAACAAGTGCAGGGGATCCATTATTGTTAAGCAGATTGGTGAGCTTTTTAATGAAACCGATGGGTGTGCCCGAGGCATTAGACAGTTCCCGTGTTCGTTTGATTTTATTTTGAAACAAGTCAAAGCAGGTTTAGTTTCAAACTGACATTTTAAATTTGTGGCTATCGGAGTTTCTTTGAATGTTCAATTTAACGGCATGATGTCAGCTGATTTCTTAGCTTATGTTTTATCAGTACTTATCAGAATCTTACATTAAGTATTTGTTATAAAGACAATAATTTATTTGGCTAAATGACGCCCTTACGTTACAGAATATTTGGTACAGAACACAAAAAGTTACTTTGCTAATTCTCACAGTTAATATACATAACTTATATACATATACATAAACTTATATACATAACTAATGATTTGTTTTGCATTATAAAAAATGCGCCCGTATTCAACTTCTTTTAAAATATCACGTATCCTAATTTTATTTCTTTATTGCACACTCTACAATTTGAACCAAATTCCCATAAAAACACCTATGAGTGAATCACTCTCTATTGTCATAGTGTATGTTAATAGGATGACTATGCAACAATGGCTATCATGGCGTTACTTGGCAACATTTAGATACGATAAATTAAGCTTAAAATCATCGCGCGTTCTTAATTGTTTTATTACATTTGTTTTAAAGGGAGAGGTTACTTATTTGCATATAAATTTAATCTTTAGAGATGGAATTTTTGCAAAGATACTGATATATAAAAAGAAAGTTCGCATGCCTCCCGTCAAAAAAAAAAAAAAAAAACACTGAAACTAGGTGCCATCTATTGACCGTCTTTGCAATATTGTAGACTCGGGTCGGTGCCACAACATCAGTTTTGGAAAATCCAGAACGTCCATCTAGAGACCGTGGTTTCGGGCTATTGGCATTCGTCAGTCCAGCGTGCGCTCTGATTTCCTGAGATGTGTTCGCTCTCTTCTTCTTCTTAAAAAAAAAAAAAAAAGACGACCGGCGACTTCAAAGAATTCCCACTTCCTTGTTTTTTGTCTATGAGTATACGTTTTTTTTGTAGAAATAATTACAGATGAAGAAGAGAGAGAGAGGAGGCTCATCAACCACCTTCAAACATTTATTGTAATCGGTGTTTCGGCGACCTATTTTCGCCCTTTTCAAAGTACAAACTTAAAGTGTCTGTAGAAATTGTTTTCAATTCTATAAAAAGAACGTTGTAAAATTTGCCAGAATTTTTCACGATAGAGGGAGAAAGCCAAGATGATAATGATGGTATTTCAATTTGAATCTACAAGAATTTAATTAAGTTGCACACACATTCTGCTTTAGTTAAACAATTCTGAGAGGATTTAAAAAAATAAATTAGAACTTTTTTTTATGGATACTGATGAAGGCTACAATGTGGAATGACACATACTGCGTTCCGTGTTTACCCGGAATTGGTGTTGTGACATATTTATGTGATATATACCGTCATAACTACAGTAAATATTAAAGCTAATTAGCTTTTTTTTGTCTCTTGGCGGCATTTCTACAACTTTCTCTGATGCTATCCGATGAGTCAGGGCTGACGTGGCTTGTTATGGAATGATCCACTTCCTGGGTCATAATGCGCATTTGTATCATTTGTACTACCTCCCTGGAGATTTATTTGCATAACTAACATCTTATTTTCGTATTTGGCGACTTATTTGCATAACTAACATCTTATTTTTGTATTTTGCGATTTATTTGCATAACCAACATCTTATTTTCGTATTTGGCGACTTATTTGCATAACTAACATCTTATTTTCGTATTTGGCGACTTATTTGCATAACTAAAATCTTATTTTCGTATTTGGCTACTTATTTGCATAATTAACGTCGTTTTTTCATATCTGGGGGCTTATTTGCATATATAACGACTTATTTACATATCTTAAAAGATATATTTACATACTTGACTACTTATTTACATACGTGGTGCCTTGAATTATTTGTATGCCTGAATACATCTTCATAACTTGACTACTTAACCAAACCGCAGAGAGGGTTCAAGTCTAAGCCTATAGATCCATAGCCCATTTATTAATTTTGAATAATTGCAGTAAGGCTTATTGAAGACGTTTTTGATGATATTTTTTATGAAAAGAAACATAAGTGACAAAAATGTACATATGAAATGTAGTCGATATAATGGCACTTTAATATTTTGTTTGTTGCTTGAAAACTTATTTGCATAATTGGCGATATATTTACATGCTTCCTGGAATGATACACTCACTCTATATTTGTTTCATTTAAGTTACACGTGGCAAGACTCAACATAAATCCAAATAAATATTCAATACTATCGGATGTACCCGGCTTTGCCCGGGTTTTACCCGAATAAAGGTTTGTCTAACGAACATTTGTTAAAACAATTCTCTATAAACTTATATAAAAAATAGATATATTTTGATAATTTGAAACTCGTAAACTTGAATCTCTCGATAAAGTGATAATTTTTCCCCTGTTCCTGTGTGCCGTGTCATTCTGAATTTTGGCTTTCGTAATTTTCTACATTACAAAATCATCGTTTTATCTAGTGAACATTTTTTCCCGGTCCCTTGAAAAATACTCGATAAGTTTAATAAAATAATGGTCTTTTATGGAAGATGGACGAAGTTCCCGGAGGTCACCCGCGAGGCTTTTTTCTTGTCTACTTGGCACAGCTGTGTTACCAACTCTGCCCCCGCGCGCCAGGACCTCTTGATCCCTCTGATTGGTCGGTGGGAACTTGGACTGTCCATCCGGCCGGCGGCCGGACGATTACATTCTCTCGACGGGGTGGGGCAGACCTAAGCCTATCTCCGTCGCAAGGCGGCGCTGCTTGCGAGTTAAAGCTACAAATCTGCAAATAACTCTAAGGATATTAAAGATATTCAAGAAATTATTTTTCAGAAACCTTCCCAGTACTATACTAAATAATTTCCCAAAGTTCCATGGCGTTCCAATGAGTGGTTTGGTCAGGCATAAAGGACAGATACACCCACACACACATTCATTCATTTATATATATATAGATTATACGTAACGCTTCAGTCTTAGCATTGCTATACCATCATCAGAAACGAGTGGCCCATTAAACTGGCGAAACCGCTGGGAGGGTTCACCACTGATGAGCCAGGCCCTCCCATTAATTTTTCAATGCAGTAAGAGCAGTAGAAAATTGTTTTATTTTAAAAAGAATCATACGAGTCTATAATAGTTTCGAATTTTCATAACAGATGGCGCGCTAATGTATCATGAGATATGGTAGAAATACTAAAAACTATATTCCGAATGTCCCTGGATCAATCTTATTTCCAATTGGCCATATTTTACAAAAGATTATACACCTATCCCCCGATTTACACGGTAGATACGTTCCTGAGAAAAACGTGCAAATCGAAAATTAAAAATTTTCGCGAAATTTTTATGCGAATAAATACAGACACAGTGTGCGTGTGCAGCAAGTCAGCACATAAGCTTGGGATTCCTCGTGAGATGTGTACACAGCGCATGTGTTCAATAACAGTAGCATTTAGTATAGTGCGATAAAAAAAACTTATTTGGAAAACCGTGTAAATACGAAAACGTGTAAAACAAGTACCGTGTAAATCGGGGGATAGGTGTACTTTCCGAATTGAACGATTTTATTTTTGACTATTTAGCATTTGTTACTTCACGTTTGTAAACTTGCCGGTCCCAAGCCCGGATGAAAAAGGAGGAGGAGAGCAGTAACAAGCTCGCTAAAAAAAATTTGGGTTCAGCTGGCCCAGCTGATAGTACCCTGTAAGGGTTCCTAATCCAGGGATACAGGATAAGCAGCGTTTGTACTCCATGTTAGGAGTGGCTGCACATGGCGTCTGTTCCTCATGTCAGAGGCGGCCATTTTTTTTGGAGCTAAGTCGGCCTGCCACTGAGTAGTGCTCCCAGTCTTAATGACAAAGGCAGACGCATTCTACTTCACCCAGTCATGGTGGTTGTCAAACAGACACCATCAAGGGTCACAACTTGATACCCTAATATGATTGAGTGGAGATAAGAAAGAAGAAGAAGAAGACGTTTGTATATATGTATATATATATATATATAAACAGTGAGACTTAAATAAAATTCCTCTGGTATTTACTAAATATATTTGTTCTTATTACTACTTTTCTAACATAGGGAAAGGAAGGAGGAATTGCGGTATTGTTTTGTTGTTGTATGGCGAATCCATACAGGGCAATGGGCCCTAATAAATGCCTTTTGTTGTTTGTTGTATTTCTACGCTATACATAAGTTTTACATTACGATGCACTAGCGCGCCATCTGTTATGAAAATTGGAAACTATTTTAAACGCGTAAGATTCTTTTTGAAATTAAACAATTTCTACTGCCCTTACTGCAATGGGAAAAATTAATGGAAGGGCCTGGCTCATCAGTGGTGAACCCTCCCAGAGGTTTCGCCACTTTAAAATAGTTTCTAATTTACATAAGTTTTAAAATCAAAATTTAATTGGGTCATATATTATCGTCATAAATACGATGTCTATCTGTGATTTCAACTTGGAAACTGCCGTAAGTTAAGTCTTGTTTTTTACAGCGATTATTCATTGCCTAAAAGAAGTAGAGAATCCAACATTTCAAAAAGATTTATATCTCAAACCTCCTAGGAATTACATGCAAAAACTGGCAAAATCTTGATAAAAATTAATTAATCTGTTATAATTATAAAGCACAATTTGGATTATAGATTATAACAGTAGAAAACTTGATAACAGTACTATTTAAGAACTTGCTGTAATATTTTTTCTCATTTATTCTTTTGTCTGATGATGGTGACAATGTTGTTACCGAAACATCACACACTAATAAATTATTTGGATTAGGTCTTATTTTCTTATATTAATCTGTTATAATTAAGTAATCTGACCTCCAATATAATGTATATACATTCTATCATCTATAAAAAAAAATCATAATAAATATTTACAAATCTTTATTCAAAATTTCTGGTTATAATTATTTTTTAAATAGGCTTTAATCCACATTAAGTAAATATACATATTTTAAATGGGTTCTATTATTCAAAATATGATCCAATTTTTCAAATAAATGAATTATCATCGTGAGTAAGCAAGTTGAAAATGCTGCAATAGTAAAATTTACATATAAAATTATATGGCTTAAAGTGAGGATGGAGGATGTCATCATATATATTGATAGAAAATATAAAAGAGAGGGAGAGAACTCTATGCAACACTATATCTTGATAACACAGGTCTACAAAAAAAAACTTTTTTTTTGCACAAGAGAACCTGATGGTGTTTCTAGTGTAACTTTTCATGCTGAACTCAAAAATCTGATCAGAAATTTCCCATCACCCATGGTTTTTGCCTGACGATCTTTTTTTAGTATTGGGATAAATACATGCATTCAACATGAAAGAGACTTACGAAAACATGAACCTGCTTTTGAAAAAGATAGAACATGAAAGATACGGTTGGAAAATATGCAGAGATTTGAAAGTCGTTGCTCTCTTGCGTGTATTACAGATTGGATATACAAAATTTTGTTGTTTTCTGTGTGAGTGGGATAGCAGAGATAGGGAAAGGCATTACATTAAAAAATCTGGCCAAACCGTAAAATCTTTACTCCAGGATATAAAAATATTGCAAATCTACCCCTGATCGATTCAGAAAATATTTACTTACCACCATTACATATTAAACTGGGATTAATGAAGAACTTTGTCAAGGCAATGGATCGAAATGCCAGTGAATTTGCCTACCTAAAACAAAAATTTTCTAGTATAAGTGAAGCGAAGATTAAAGAAGGCATTTTCGTTGGACCTCAGATTCGAGAATTGCAGCAGGATGGAAATTTTCAAAATAGTTTGAATGAAGTTGAAGCAGCAGCATGGAATTCCTTTAGAAACGTTTGCAAAAACTTCTTAGGAAGTGTCAAGGTTGAAAATTACCGAGACATAGTTAATGATCTGTTGCTTTCCTACAAGGCACTGGGATGTAACATGTCCCTCGAGATCCATTTCCTGCATTCACATCTAGATTTCTTTCCAGACAATCTTGGCGCAGTTAGCCATGAGCATGGTGAGAGGTTTCATCAAGCTATATCAAGCATGGAGAAGCGGTACCAAGGTAAATGGAGTCCCGCTATGCTTGCCGACGACTGCTGGGCACTCAAGAGGGATCTACCACAAGCAAAGTATAGAAGAAAATCCACTGTCACTGCTTTTCAATAATAAATATGTTTCGTTCATATATGCCTATATATTAACAATATTTCCAAATTCAAGTAGGTGTATCTCAGAAATATTGTGTAATAGAAAAAAACTAATGGTATATTTGGATTCAGGACATGTAGATAAGATGCTATTTCTTTGTGGACAAAGAAAAATATTTTTTGATAAACCAGTTACGTGACATTGTTTGCAATTTTTAGTGTTTTTATCCCAATACTAAAAAAAGACCGTCACGCAAAAACCATAGGTGATGGGAAATTTCTGATTAGATATTTGAGTTCAGCATGAAAAGTTACACTAGAAACATAATCAGGTTCTCTTGTGCAAAAATCTTGTTGACCAGTGTAATCAGTTTTACCCCCCATTTATTTGCATAGATAGAGTTAAACATCTATTAGTGAAACATATAGTCTCATGGCATTTGAAAATTATCCCGCATGTGTTTCTTTTAAACGAATAATCAAAATTTATTTTAAGGAGAAATAACGATTATTTCTCTTTAAAATAAATTTCTATTTTTCGTTTAAAAGAAACACATGCGGGATAATTTTCAAATGTCGTTTTACAATCATAAGCCGCATTATATTGTATTACATAATCTCATACTAACTTAGTTTGTTATTATGAAACTTAGAACTGGCTTCCATACTAGACCCGTTCGAGCTACGAGCTAATGTTCTTGTTTTAAATAAGAAACTAAGAACTATTTGAGTTACATATTTACATATAGATGGTAAAAAGACATATTGGATTGAATAAAATATTTATTTGCCAATATTTCGGCTGGCTGAACGCCAACCTTTATCGAGGCATTACATTTTTGTATACACAAACTCATATGTACATATGTGCATAATACCTTGAATATATGCGGTTCAGAAAGTTTATTTTAAAACAATACAATAAAACATGAATTTTCGTAGACTTGTAAAAGATATAAGAAAATATAGATATGATGATATTTGAAACATTTTAGTTCAGTTATGATTTTTTTTTGTAGAAATCCTCAAGGGGGATTGAAGATAGAAACTTTGGATTTATCATTTGTTCCTTCTTTGAAGTCCTAAACAATAATCCTTCCAATTTCTTTTCAATTATTAGGTCCTGATTGGATTCAAGATAAAACGTGTATCACCAACAGACAAACATGTGCTATTTAATTAAATAAACCAAATCATATATATAAATTTAGAGCAAATAGTAACTCCTTCTATAGAATTTATTAATTTAAACTTTTTATATCTCTTTTTATCGAAAAATTTAAAGACTTTTTTTTTACTATTCACAACTCAAATTACCTTTGAATAATCCAAAAAGTAACAACCCCAAAAAATGCAATTTTGGGTAAAAGTGATTAAAAGGATAATATTCTATGCATATAATTAATGAACAGATCTATAATTCATTATAAAGGACTGCGGCGTATGATTATAAAACAACACTTAAAGTTTCACCGCATAAGTTTCTTTTCTGTGAAAAATCAATATTTATTTCAAAGAGAAATATCTACTATTTCTAACTTTTTTGGGTGACGTATGAAAGGGTGAAAATATGAAGAGTAATGTCTATATATAATTGGATGACGTATGAAAGGGTGAAAATATGAAGAGTGATGGCGAACGGAAAAATAAGTGTCCAGGGGCGGGAATCGAACCCACAACCTTCCGCTTACCGGGCAGATGCCATGTCCACTAGGCTACCCTGGACGTATTTCTCCGTTCGTAACTAATCCTTAAAGTAACTTATAATACATTATAAAGGACTGCGGCGTATGATTATAAAACAACACTTAAAGTTTCACTGCATAAGTTTCTTTTCTGTGAAAAATCAATATTTATTTCAAAGAGAAATATCTACTATTTCTAACTTTTTTGGATGACGTATGAAAGGGTGAAAATATGAAGAGTAATGGTCTATATATAATTGGATGACGTATGAAAGGGTGAAAATATGAAGAGTGATGGCGAACGGAAAAATAAAAGTGTCCAGGGGCGGGAATCGAACCCACAATCTTCCGCTTACCGGGCAGATGCCATGTCCACTAGGCTACCCTGGACGTATTTCTCCGTTCGTAACTAATACTTAAAGTAACTTATAATACATTATAAAGGACTGCGGCATATATTGAAGTCCTATATTTGAAGCTATATGATAAAATAGATGTGAAAACAATGGCTCGCTCATATTTTGAAATCTGTTGTTGTTGTTGCTCATTCCTTAAGTCGTTTAAACGATCTCCATTAGGTTCCATTGTCTCAGTTTTTCTATTATAGTCCTGGGGTTTTCCCAGAGGTCTTTTTTGGAAGATTTGATACAATTCAATAGATGTTCAGGACTGGCTGATTGGGAATAGCATTTGGGGCATTTCGGGAATGTTTTGATTTTTCCATTAAATTTGAGCATTCTAAGATGTCCTGTTCATAATCTTGAAATCACCGCTTGTTCTTCCCTAGTAAGGGTGTGGAAAGAAGATTCGTTAAGAATGGGGGTGTACCAGAGGTGGTTTAGGGTGGATTTCCAGAGAGAGGTTTGTTTGTGGATGGAAGAAATTTCAGAATAGGTGAGTTGGGAGTTTTCAGGCTGGCCCTTACAGCCTTCTTTAGCCAACTGGTCAGCCATCTCCTTGCCGTCTTTGTTAACGTGAGATCCATTGGAACGTGATCTGGTTTTCCTGTGAGAATTTTTTTGAGGACTTTGATTATTTTTGTTGTTGGCAGAATCCATATCTTTTATGATTTTGAAATCTACTAACATAAATAAATGCGCAAAAAACTGACAACCAAGTTATTAATCACACATAAGTTTTTACCTATTTCTCCACTTATATTATATGTATATATATTTCTTATATGTATATATATTTCTCCACTTATATTATATGTATATATATTTCTTATATGTATATATATTTCTCCACTTATATTATATGTGACTGTAATATATTGTCACTGAATATTTATTTTAAATATTCTGTTGTTTATCATCATAAATATTTGCCTAGTCATCACCCCTTACCATGCTTGTAAATTACCACTTGAAAAATCCTTTGACACATTTTGCAATATATAAGTTTAATTAATTAATTAATTATTTTTAATTAAGCTTTTGGTCTTCTCTACCGTGACTATATAACAGTTGATTTATAGTCCCAAAACATTTTTATTTTGCGCCATAAATTTCCAATACAAATATTTCCTTGGATAATTTTTTTAATTCATATTATCGTTTATATATTTCCATATTCCCGATTAGAATTAAATAATTTTAAATTCTTTTTACTGGTATCTCTTCATATAATAGTTAGAAAAACTTATGTGCTGACTTGCTGCACACGCACACTGTGTCTGTATTTATTCGCATAAAAATTTCGCGAAAATTTTAAACTGGCGGTTTCGCCAGTTTAATGGACCACTCGTTTCTGATGATGGTATAGCAATGCTAAGACTGAAGCGTTACGTATAATCTATATATATATATATATAAATAAATGAATGTGTGTGTGTGTGGGTGTGTCTGTCTGTCTGTCCTTTATGCCTGACCAAACCACTCATTGGAACGCCATGAAACTTTGGGAAATTATTTAGTATAGTACTGGGAAGGTTTCTGAAAAATAATTTCTTGAATATCTTTAATATCCTTAGAGTTATTTGCAGATTTGTAGCTTTAACTCGCAAGCAGCGCCGCCTTGCGACGGAGATAGGCTTAGGTCTGCCCCACCCCGTCGAGAGAATGTAATCGTCCGGCCGCGGGCCGGATGGACAGTCCAAGTTCCCACCGACCAATCAGATGGATCAAGAGGTCCTGGCGCGCGGGGGCAGAGTTGGTAACACAGCTGTGCCAAGTAGACAAGAAAAAAGCCTCGCGGGTGACCTCCGGGAACTTCGTCCATCTTCCATAAAAGACCATGATTTTATTCAACTTATCGAGTATTTTTCAAGGGACCGGGAAAAAATGTTCACTAGATAAAACGATGATTTTGTAATGTAGAAAATTACGAAAGCCAAAATCAGAATGACACGGCTCACAGAGACAGGGATAAAATGATCACTTTATCTAGAGATTCAAATTTACGAGTTTCAAATTATCAAAATATATGTATTTTTTTATATAAGTTTATAGAGAATTGTTTTAACAAATGTTCGCTAGACAAACCTTTATTCGGGTAAAACCCGGGCACATCCGCTAGTATTGAATATTTATTTGGATTTATGTTGAGTCTTGCCACGTGTAACTTAAATGAAACAAATATAGAGTGAGTGTATCATTCCAGGAAGCATGTAAATATATCGCCAATTATGCAAATAAGTTTTCAAGCAACAAACAAAATATTGAGGTGCCATTATATCGACTACATTTCATATGTACATTTTTGTCACTTATGTTTCTTTTCATAAAAAATATCATCAAAAACGTCTTCAATAAGCCTTACTGCAATTATTCAAAATTAATAAATGGGCTATGGATCTATAGGCTTAGACTTGAACCCTCTCTGCGGTTTGGTCAAGTAGTCAAGTTATGAAGATGTATTCAGGCATACAAATAATTCAAGGCACCACGTATGTAAATAAGTAGCCAAGTATGTAAATATATCTTTTAAGATATGTAAATAAGTCGTTATATATGCAAATAAGCCCCCAGATATGAAAAAACGACGTTAATTATGCAAATAAGTAGCCAAATACGAAAATAAGATGTTGGTTATGCAAATAAATCGCAAAATAAAAAAATAAGATGTTAGTTATGCAAATAAGTCGCCAAATACGAAAATAAGATGTTAGTTATGCAAATAAATCTCCAGGGAGGTAGTACAAATGATACAAATGCGCATTGATGGATCATTCCATAACAAGCCACGTCAGCCCTGACTCATCGGATAGCATCAGAGAAAGTTGTAGAAATGCCGCCAAGAGACAAAAAAAAGCTAATTAGCATTAATATTAACTGTAGTTATGACGGTATATATCACATAAATATGTCACAACACCAATTCCGGGTAAACACGGAACGCAGTATGTGTCATTCCACATTGTAGCCTTCATCAGTATCCATAAAAAAAAGTTCTAATTTATTTTTTTAAATCCTCTCAGAATTGTTTAACTAAAGCAGAATGTGTGTGCAACTTAATAAAATTCTTGTAGATTCAAATTGAAATACCATCATTATCATCTTGGCTTTCTCCCTCTATCGTGGAAAATTCTGACAAATTTTACAACGCTCTTTTTATAGAATTGAAAAACAATTTCTACAGACACTTTAAGTTTGTACTTTGAAAAGGGCGAAAATAGGTCGCCGAAACACCGATTACAATAAATGTTTGAAGGTGGTTGATGAGCCTCCTCTCTTTCTCTCTCTTCTTCATCTGTAATTATTTCTACAAAAAAACGTATACTCATAGACAAAAAACAAGGAAGTGGGAATTCTTTGAAGTCGCCGGTCGTCTTTTGTAAGAAGAAGAAGAGAGCGAACACATCTCAGGAAATCAAAGCGCACGCTGGACTAACCAATAGCCCGAAACCATGTCTCCAGACGGACGTTCTGGATTTTCCAAAACTGATGTTGTGGCACCGACCCGAGTCTGCAATATTGCAAAGACGGTCAATAGATGGCACCTAGTTTCAGTGGTTTTTTTTTTTTTTGACGGGAGGCATGCGATCTTTCTTTTTATATATCAGTATTATAAAGGACTGCGGCGTATGATTATAAAACAACACTTAAAGTTTCACCGCATAAGTTTCTTTTCTGTGAAAAATCAATATTTATTTCAAAGAGAAATATCTACTATTTCTAACTTTTTTTAGATGACGTATGAAAGGGTGAAAATATGAAGAGTGATGGTCTATATATAATTGGATGACGTATGAAAGGATGAAAATATGAAGAGTCATCTAATAAAGTTAGAAATAGTAGATATTTCTCTTTGAAATAAATATTGATTTTTCACAGAAAAGAAACTTATGCGGTGAAACTTTAAGTGTTGTTTTATATATCAGTATCTTTGCAAAAATTCCATCTCTAAAGATTAAATTTATATGCAAATAAGTAACCTCTCTCCTTTAAAACAAATGTAATAAAACAATTAAGACCGCGCGATAATTTTAAGCTTAATTTATCGTATCTAAATGTTGCCAAGTAACGCCATGATATCCATTGTTGCATAGCCATCCTATTAACATACACTATGACAATAGAGAGTGATTCACTCATAGGTGTTTTCATGGGAATTTGGTTCAAATTGTAGAGTGTGCAATAAAGAAATAAAATTAGGATACGTGATATTTTAAAAGAAGTTGAATACGGGCGCATTTTTTATAATGCAAAACAAATCATTAGTTATGTATATAAGTTTATGTATATAAGTTATGTATATTAACTGTGAGAATTAGCAAAGTAACTTTTGTGTTCTGTACCAAATATTCTGTAACGTAAGGGCGTCATTTAGCCAAATAAATTCTTGTCTTTATAACAAATACTTAATGTAAGATTCTGATAAGTACTGATAAAACATAAGCTAAGAAATCAACTGACATCATGCCGTTAAATTGAACATTCAAAGAAACTCCGATAGCCACAAATTTAAAATGTCAGTTTGAAACTAAACCTGCTTTGACTTGTTTCAAAATAAAATCAAACCTATATGGCAGTAGTTCCTAATTTTTAACTAGGATTCCTACTATACACCCATAGACAATACTTAACTAGTGGAAAGTCATTGATGTCGCCGTTCGTCTTTTTTACAAATACAGAGGCAATTTTGTTCACACTTGGTTATCTCATGTGTCTTCAATAAAGAATTTCATTTTCAGAATTATTGTCTCAATCCCAATATACATGCTAAAAGGTACAACTTCCTTAAGTTTTTCCATGAGTGTATCTTTCAGAATTATTGTCTGAATCCCGATATATATGCTAAAAGGTACAACTTCCTTAAGTTTCTCCATGAGTGTATCTTTCAGAATTATTGTCTGAATCCCGATATACATGCTAAAAGGTACAACTTCCTTAAGTTTTGTCCATGAGTGTATACACACTTGTTTATCTTGTATGTCTATAATACAGGTCACTGTAATATCTTTCAGAGTTATTGTCTGAATCCAGATATACATGCTAAAAGATACAACTTCCTTAAGTTTTGTCCCCTTGAATGTATATGTCGATTAGCTATACCAATGATTTTTCGTGTTTTTTTAGACCTCTATCGCACAATAACCTTTCTACATAAACGTTTCATATGTCATACCTCCCCAAAAAATGTCTAGAATTGGATATTATCCGTTTATTTTTCCTTCCTTTTATGTTCTAAGCAAAAATACAACACGGCAGAGATTGGTCGCCCAGTTATGTCTATGGTATCACTCCCCCCTTTTAATTCTCCTCTTTTATTGCTAACTTTAGCAATATTATATTATCACATCTGAATTTGTTAGAATTTATCATTATTAATTCGAATGATAATATTGATAACGTTATTGGGGGTCAGAGAGTTATTATCATCATAACCTCTCACTATGTCTCTTCTCATTATATACTCATGGACAAAACTTAAGGAAGTTGTACCTTTCAGCATGTATGTCGGGATTCAGACAATAACTCTGAAAGATATTACAGTGACCTTTATTGAAGACACGCGAGATAACAAAGTGTGAACAAAAAAGTTCCCTCTGGCTCCTTCAAAATAATTCTATATACTGAAGTCCTATTGGAGCGTAGGACGGGTTAAATAAAGTCCGAACGGGAGGGCTCGGTCAGCAACCTTGCCATGAACTCTCGGAGACGCCTGTGGGTTGATTGGTCGACCCCATGGAGCCAGACTATAATGGCGGGCGCGAGGGGCCAAACAATGGCCGCTCGGTGCATGGAGAATGCATCATTCCTTTTGGTTAGGTGGCCTAGATAATGCAGCAAAGGGTATGCTATCGCATGCTCCGGTTTATGGACCGTAAGGTCTGGGTGGCCATTGCTCCAAGGATGTGACACCTGACTGCCGGCTTGTGGACCGAAAGGTCTGGGTGGCCATCTGCTCCAGGGGTGTGACACCTGACTGCCGGCTTGTGGACCGAAAGGTCTGGGTGGCCATCTGCTACAGGGGTGTGACACCTGACTGCCGGCTTGTGGACCGAAAGGTCTGGGTGGCCATCTGCTACAGGGGTGTGACACCTGACTCAGGCGTACAGATTTCGGTCTAGGTAGCCCACTATCCAATGGTGTGACACTTGACTGTCGCCGGCTGTCGACGGTCGACCAATCAACCCACAGGCGTCTCCGAGAGTTCATGGCAAGGTTGCTGTCCTAGCCCTCCCTTTCAGACTTGGTCTAATTCGTCCTACGCTCCAATAGGACTCCCCCCCCCCCTTTAGCAACGTACCCTTTGGTCACAGTACTCCTGAATCTGCCGTCGAATCAGGACCTCTGAGGTTCCGAGGTTGATGCGGGGACACCACGCGGAGGCGGGAGGGTGGTACTACTGTGTGTACCCCTTGGTTTTCCATGGCGAACACGGCAAGGACGCTCCCAATGGCGCACACACAGAGCGAAGACCCAAGAGTTTCAAAACCCCATCCTTTCAGCCTTACCAGTACTCCACTAGGTCATCGGCTAACACACTCTCTCCTTTCCTTACAGCCTTACTAGCACTCTCCGCCAGATCATCGGCAATCTATCCACTGTTGTCAACTGCGGCATCTAACAGTTGAGGAAGAGCTCACTAGCGACATCGTGAGCTCTTTCCAATAACTTCCAGTGGGATTTCAGGAGCTCCAGTTTAATTGCTCCTTTAACCCTTCTACTCTCCTCCTCCCCTCTTGGGACCCTCGGGCAGTCCACTATAAAGTGTTTGGCGTTTGCCCCAGGGCTCCCACATACGCATTTGTCGTCCGCTTCAATACCAAACCGCCATACGCCAATACGCCACCAGTCAGGTGTCACAGAATAGAAATTCGGCAAAAGCCAGGAATGATATAGGCAACAAAAGCCCTTGCATCCCCTGTTTTTCGCTGAAAAACCACGTCACACAGCCAGAAGGAATGATGCATTCTCCATGCACCGAGCGGCCTTTGGTAGGCCCCTCGCGCCCGCCAGTATGGTCCGGCTACAATGGGGTTGACCATTCACCCACAGGCGTCTCCGAGAGTTCATTGGCAAGGTTGCTGACCGAGCCCTCTCGTTCGGACTTAGTTAAACCCGTCCTACGCTCCAATAGGACTCCCCCCCCCTTTGGCCCTCGAACCCTTATCCAGTACTCCCTGAATCTGCCGTCGAATCAAGGACCTCTGAGGTACTGAGGTTTACGCAGGGAGCCACGTGAAGGCGGGGGGGTGGTACTACTGTCAGGTGTCACAGGCAAAATTACCTCTCGTAAAATTATAACCCGACTGCTTGAAGAAGGATTCACTCTCGATTCATATGGAGAATTTCCTATTTCACGCCAAAAAAGGTTAAACTGGTACTTTCCCAAACACAGCAGAACGTGTCTTTGGTATATTGTTGTGTTTAGTAATGAAACAATCCTGTCTTTGTCAAAGTGATGGCTGGCAACATCGGCGTTCTGAAATTAGAGCCAACCAGACGTGATTTCAAGACTGATCCGACCCCTGGTGTTGTTGTATGGAAGCAATCAGCTATAACAGCTGTCATTGAAGCCCGCCAGTATGTAGATATGGTGGTGGTAAAGCCTATCATGATACCTTTTATCACTCAAAACAGTATTTTAACAAAACAAGGTCCATAATGCTGTCATCACAAGACAAACCTTGGTGATTATCACTCTCTAGTACGTTCCCTAGGATTCTCTCAAGGTGGGGAAGCTTCCCTTGCTGAATAAATTTATACATATACAACTGTATATATTTCACTACATTTTATCTACCCTTTATTATATATTATTCTTTATTTTATTATACTTTTCTGTAACAATTGATTAGAGAAGAAACAATGAACATATGTGGGATGTCCCCTTGACACATTATGGTCTTCACAAGCACGAAATGTACCACAATTGACCGCGCGAACAAGTAGACATCCAGGTATGGAGAGAAATGCCCCAACATCCAAATACTTTTGGACTCAATACTTTCAAGATTTCGGCAGTGTATAGCTGTCTATGGTGGACATTCTTCTTATTAAAACTCCCTCATTACAGCAATAAACAATTCTTTTTATTTTTTATAAGCGTTTTGTCTATGCAAATCCATTCCAAAACTTTCATTATAATATTCACTACTTCTTTCTATGGTTTACCCTCTCTATTTCCACACACTAGTGTATTTACATAGGAGCCGACATTTAATTCCAAAATCCGTCGATAGATGGCGTTCCGTTCGATATCGCTGTAAGCTAATTACAGCCGAGGAGAGTCGTGTCAGAATCGCCATGTGGAAGACATTAGCTGTCCTGTGTCACCTCTTCTGCCACGTGGTGCGGGGACATCCTGTGACACCTACCATCGTAAGTTTACATATCCTTCTTATGCAAATTGAAACAGAATCTCGACTCTAATAGAATATAAACATTTTTAAAATAACTTTTAAAGTAAGAAACGCATTTTGGATCTATATAAAACTTATTATTACACTGTTCGGATGAGCGAAACGTTCTTCGAAATAAAAATCCGTATAAGTTTAAAATGGCTCTTGTTTAGTATAAGTAGGCATCTTTGTTGATTGCGATATTCTCTAAAAAGAAAACAGCAGAATCTCAAAGAGAAGACACTCTAGCTAGAGGACACTTATCTATAAAGTACAGTTGTCATTACAAAAATTACCATTTTTATCTCAATTATCTGCTCTCTTGTAAGAGGACACCTCTCTCTAAAGGATACTTTGAATCTGAAACTAGGTGTTGTCTTTTAAAGAGAGATTCTACTTTATAAAATAAATATCAAAAAACCTAACACAAAAAGTTTCTTTATTCTAAAAAAACTTGTTGCGTTATATTTTTGGATATTTTTTTATAAAGTATATCGCAATTTTCTTATATCAGAGATTCTACTGTTGAAAATTAGAAATATATTTTAAGCGCAAGTTTTTTACTACTGTATTTGAGAGAAAAAAATAGTCCAGAGAAAAGTTTCTTGCAAAAAAATATATAATTTAATTGAATCAAGCTTTCAAGCCTTGAAGCCTTTCTATAGGAATAATAACACCTAATTCTTGTAGAAGAGCTCCAAAGCCCGAAAGCTTGAGTTAATTTAAAATACTATAGTTTTTACAAGACACTTTTCCCTGAATGAATTTTCTCTCTTAAATAATATTTAATTAAAAAGGCATATATTGGATCAAAATATCATTTATTTTATCAATATTTCAGCTGGCTGAACGCCAACCTTTATCAAGGTATTATAACATGTTAATGTTTAAAATTTTACACAAATAAATTCACTGGCAATGCGTTTCTTTTAAATATCATCAAATGTTATCTCTACAGACCTTACTGCAATGATATGAGTTATTGAATGAGAGGGTACTCAATAACTCATATCATTGCAGTAAGGTCTGTAGAGATAATATTTGATGATATTTAAAAGAAACGCATTGCCAGTGAATTTATTTGTGTAAAATTTAACGATAGATGGCAATTAAATTTAATTTACTAATATATATTAATGTTTGTCAACAACAAACTCAGCGCCACATAACGTCAATAGAATTAAATTTTTGAAATATTTTTTTGCTTATATTCATTGGGGAGAAAAAAAATATTTGATAAATATATATTTTTGGACAAATGATAAATAATATTATTCAAGGAATTATTAATTTTGGAGTTATGTTTCTACTGTATCTTTGATTTCGATCTTAAAGCGATACAAGTATTGAAGCTACTTCAGACGTGTATGATTCTTTTCCAAATTAAAACAATTATCTACTTCGCTTACTGCAATGATAAATTAATAGGTAGGGTTCACCACTGATGAGCCAGGCCTTCCCATTAATTTATTATTGCAAAAAGGGCAGTATATAATTGTATTTAATTCTGAAAAGAATCATACGCATCTAAAATAGTTTTAATTTCTTATAACAGATAGCGCGCTATGCAACATACACAAATACATATAACCTGTGCAATATGCAAATACGTTGTTCACCAAGAGTTCGCTCTATCAGAACTAAGAGAGCGGTTATTTCAGCCCGTGCCATCCATTCTAAAGGATTTCTCCAAAGTTAAAAATAAACAGACGGAGTAGATGTTTGTTGATTTAGAAAAATGTGCACAAATATTTGTGCACTTGGTCAAATATTTTTATTAAAACGGATTCCTAGAAATTAATGAACACATCTCCTATATATAGAGAGGAATAGTTTAATATTAGATAATTATATTTATATATGATTTTATATATATATATATGCATCACTGAAGAGAAAACTGTTTTGTTTTCAACTTTCTATAATATATATGTGTGTGTCTCTATGCACATATGTATAGCTTGCATATCTGTAGATTTTTTCATTTATATGTAAATATAGAACAATAAAGAAACTTATCCTCGGAGTTTTCATGTGTTACTGCAACTTATGTAAATACTAGCGGATGTGTACCCGGCTTCGCCCGGGTTTTATCCGAGTGAAAGTTTGCCTAACGAAAATTATTGATAATAATATTGCTGAACACACAGAATATTATGATAATAATATTCGTTACATTATATATTTATATAATATGTTTTCTTGGCCGACTGTTTTACATATGGTGTTATCTTAAAATTGCTTGTTTTGAATATTTTTTTAGATTGAGATTATTAGCTAGTATGTAAAAAAATTAACTCTGTTGAATTTTCTTTTTGTATTTATATATAAATAAAATTAACTCTGTTGATTTTTTTTGTATTTAATCGATAACACCGAAGTTACGCATGTTAATGTTAGGAAAAATATTTTGATGTTAAGCAAAACCTGCTCCATCTCGTTTTACATAAATGTTGAAAATTTGGTCGAAATTGATGCATTGTAACGAAAGTTTTTAGTGATGTACACTTATGAAATTTGCATTTTATTAATATAGATATATGTGTGTGTCTCTATGCACATATGTATAGCTTGCATATCTGTAGATTTTTTATTTATATGTAAATATTTATTTATAACATAAATTTGCTGGAGGATGTTATTCATGTTCCAAAAGAAGCACCTCTCCCTTTAAAAAATACATTGACACAATGATTCATCACTCCAGTACAGAACGTTATGGTGGTGATAAAGAATTAGCCACACAACACCAGTTTAGGAAAATCCAGACAATAATCCAACAACCTGTATACCATGGTTTCAGGCTATGGCCCTCATCAGTACAGGGACGGCTTTAAGTTCATCCTACGATAGGGATTATGAAATCGATCGAATTATTTGTATATTCTATAGTTACAAAAGTGCTGGATAATTATTTACACTCATGGACAAAACTTGAGGAAGTGGTAAGTATTTAAAGTCGCCGGTCGTCTTTTTTTTTTTTGAAAGAGACAGAGGTTGTTCACACTTGGTTATCTCATGTTGTTTTCAATAAAGATCACTATAGGAGCTCCATCTATTATTTCTTCCTGTGGTGAATCTGTATAAGACCGATGATCTTAATAAAGCTTTGTGTGTGTGTGTGAATAAAGATCACTGTGTATCAAATATCTCTCAGAATTATTGTCTGAATCTCAGTCCTCTTTGTTTACTACTCTTTTAACATTCTATAACGTGGTGACTTTGTACGATGTGATGCCAAAATGATTATTATTATAAATACATTAAAATACAATTTACCATAAAGGATATATATATTTCATTATTTATTTGTTGTGTGTGTGCTTTCACACATAATTTATAATCTATATTAAATTATTTTTAGAAAAATCAAATTCCTTAATTATTTCGTGCAAAACAAAACTGACAATCTTGCTAGATTGATCTATCCGCCATTTTGGTTTTCAATTAATCGGCTGCTCAAAAAAAAAAAGAAAGAAAGAATTATAAATTACCAGATTTTAATTACTAGAAGGTGAGAATAATTAATGAATAGAGGGATTTTTTATTTTACAGATTGTTGTACGGCCTTCCCGCAATGTGATCCTGTCTTTGTTCATTAATAAACTTTTTTTTTAGAATTCTTTCACGTTGCTAATTTTGAAATCTAGTGTTGGGGTATTCTTAAGAAAATTAACGTGAAAGTAGGTACAGTGAATTTACATAAATTAATCTCAAATATATGTGCATATTCACTAAATTATAAATATTTTGGCGAAGAAATAATTTGTATTTTATTATTTAATTTAATTATTCAATGAAAATATTCAACAGATTATATAAATATATATATTACTCTGTATTTGTAAAATCATCATCAAAATATTATTTAGCTTGCTTGCTCAATATTCTCTAGCTGTAGATAGTTTGGTTGGTTGATAATTGTCGACCTACAGACGTCATCAATAAATACTTTTACATCTTAAGATATTCCAAGACTTGATTTCTACGCTACAATATAGAAAGATGAAAAATAGGCTGTAAAACAGAGACTTAATTATATATACACCTATCCCCCGATTTACACGGTACTTGTTTTACAAGTTTTCGCTTTTACACGGTTTTCCAAATAAGTTTTTTGTTTTTATCGCACTATACTAAATGCTACTGTGATTGAACACATGCGCTGTGTACACATCTCACGAGGAATCCCGAGCTTATGTGCTGACTTGCTGCACACGCACACTGTGTCTGTATTTCTTCGCATAAAAATTTCGCGAAAATTTTTAATTTTCGATTTACACGTTTTTCTCAGGAACGTATCTACCGTGTAAATCGGGGGATAGGTGTATATATAATTAATATCTGTCTAACATAGTTTATAATTAAGGTAGAAATATTGATATAGGAGGTTATTTTATCGAATATTTTATAATCGTATGATTTGTTTAGAAATTAATATTAAAAAATTAACACAGAGTATATACTTTTTTATTGTAAAAAGTGAGCTTTCGAGCAACAACGTTCTTCCTCTGGCTTATCAAAGTTATATGGAGTAATACAAACTGTTTTTTATAAATAGTTTGTAATAAATGTGAATCTCCTAATATGTGAATTAAATAAATAATGATATAGTTTTCTGGAGATGAATTTCCTCCAATTTTTATTACATTCTCAAGCTTTCGGGTATTTTTCATGCTCTTCTACAGGATTACAAAATGGGCAATAGTGAAAGGCATTTCATTATTGTTCAATTTGTACCTCTGTTGAAGGACGGAGATGCCCTTGTAATATAATATAATATGTTTAAATATATTTGACCATTGACCAATATTATTGTTTTTTATAAATATGTAAAATACATCTATATTTATATAGCAAATTGACTACAAAACAAAAGTTTACTCTATACAGAAGTTGTATCCTCCCGATAGTAACATACGCACTCCCAGTTTGGTGCAAATATATTACAACCACAGACAAAAATAGGATAAACGCATTTATGAGAATCTGCCTTCGGACAAGTATAGGAGCTCCATTCAACCTATCAAACAAGATACTGAAGGAGGACTTGAACCAACCCGATCTAGAAGATATGTACCAAACTTCCGTTAAGAAATTATACCTTCAAATGCAAAATTCAAATAATCCAACCATACAAGATATTCTACAAAATAAAGGAGATATCAATCCCCGATTCCGACGACCCGGCCCTGACACTTAGTCAAGAGCTCATCGCCCAACAGCTGCCCTCCTGCAAGGTCCGGGGGGACCACCTCTACTCCACGCCATGTGTAAATAGCCAGGACAAGGTGACTCGAATGTAACACCTGTAAATTGAGACGAAATAAATAAATAAATATATATTATTAGTATGTTGCACTTTGTTAAATAAAAT
This sequence comes from Cordylochernes scorpioides, assembly GCA_030710605.1. Taxonomy (NCBI): domain Eukaryota; kingdom Metazoa; phylum Arthropoda; class Arachnida; order Pseudoscorpiones; family Chernetidae; genus Cordylochernes; species Cordylochernes scorpioides. Next base: position 3,516,080 of record CP092878.1, on the reverse strand, counting down.
AAAATAAGTATTTTATAAAGATATATCTTTCATCAATAATAAGTATAAACAAAACATATTACAGCCCTAAATGCAATATAAAATGAAAATCAACTTATCTCCAAGATCATTATTTATTTAATAAACAATTTGTATTTCTTCACTTATAACTTGTCAATCAATAGCTTTATCAGTTTGATATTTAGTTTCGCATCTAAATTTCTCTCCTTGAGAGAGGAGAGTCTTTATTTTATATAAATTATGTAAATTTTATTTAATGTGTAGGTCGGAATAAATTGTCTTGTCATCCTCATGTTGGTATTTCCTCATTTTTCTACGTTATTGGTTCGTTATTTTTCTACGGTATCAAGCTTGTAAACTTGATATTTAACAACCATCATGACTGGGTAAAGTAGAATGCATCTGCCTTTGTCATTAAGACTGGAAACACTACTCAGTGGCAGGCCGACTTAGCTCCAAAAGAAATGGTCACCTCTGACATGAGGAACAGACACCATGTGCAGCTGCTCCTAACATGGAGTACAAACGCAGCTCATCCTGTATCCCTGGATTAGGAGACCTTACAGGGTACTATCAGCCGGGCCAGCTGAGCCCAGGTTTTTTAGCGAGCTTGTTACTGCTTGCCCTCCTCCTTTTTCATCCGGGCTTGGGACCGGCTATCCGGATATATAGTTGATGTTCTGCGCGATCCACAGGAAAACCTGGGTTATAAAAAATATCTCCCTCTTAATAATAATGTATTATTTTAAGAGAAGGTAAATATAGGAAGAGAATGAATATATATTAAGAATTTTAAATAGATTATAAACACAAGAGAGAATTGTAGAACGACATTTGACAATTATACCGCAAATGTTTCTTTTGAACGAAAAATCGTAATTTATTTTAAGGAGAAATAACAATTATTTCTATACTTAGGGATGAGGTATGAAAGGATGAATTATATGAAGAGTAATGATAAACGGAAAAATAAATCCCTGGACACTTTATTTTTCCGTTTATCATTACTCTTCACACTCATCCTTTCATACTTCATCCCTAAGGTTAGAAATAATCGTTATTTCTCCTTATAATAAATTTCGGTTTTTCATTTAAAACAAACACATGCGGGATCATTTTCAAATGTTGTTCTACAATCATAAGCCGCATTATATTGTATTACAAAAGATTATTATAAACCGCGTCTGCTCGACAAAACAGTTGTTCTTTCTTCTGACTAATGTGAAACATTTTTCGAACGTCGCCACTGCCGCTAATATTCCCCCATGGCAATGAATGATCGAGACGTTTCCAATATGATCCCACTGGCTAGGTATTGTGTAGAGCTAATGACATTATATTTGATATAGGAAAAAATTAATGAGAGCAAATACTCTGAAATTATGGTTCTATCAAAGAAAAATCATGGTAATGTTAATTGTATATTAATTTTTTTCTTATCGCTTTCTCTCTGGAGACAGTTCTAATCTAGGCCGTTTTTGTCTCAGGAATCAATTTTGGGAATTAACCTGAAGAACTACAAAGCAGGTAGGTTTGCTGACAGAACTCAGCGCCTTGTTCGACGTTATGACACCAGGACCTGCACTGAACGAGAACGATCTCCGCCATGCTGCTACATTGCCAAGTACGTTGCTACACACGTGTTTGCCAGGAGAGTATGTAAATAGGTTCTATTCTCCACTTAGAAATCCGAATATGTTTTTGTTTTTTTGCTTATCCCTAGTACACGTTATACAGGCCATGATAATCATGGTGGGTAGTTAGCGACTGCTTTTTACTGTAAGCGCACCACATATCTACACGTGTGAAAAGCAGTTCGACTTTGCACTTACAAATGTGCCAGAGCCCCGTTTGGTTACTTGCACTCGCTGGTGGGATTGGACTTTTGCAAGAATCGGGGGGCATTGGAGCATTTTTAAACAGAAAAAAGTGTCCAATGCGGGAATCGAACCCGGGTCGTAGTGGTCGAAAACCAAACGGTTTAACCAGCCTTCCACCGACCCCCGTATATGTAACTTTTTCAAACATATGCGTGTGTAGTAACGTCATGTTAACATCATAACAACAATGCGAATAAAACTGTTATGAAAGAATATGAGTAGGGTCGTCCCAAGGGTTGTATGCATCCGAAGTGAGGTTTCTGAATTTTGACAAATTCAGACAAAAGCCAACAACCTATATACCATGGTGTCAGACTATGGCCCTCATCAGTACAGGGACGGATACGATGTTATAACACATTCTACGAAGGAGTCATAGAACCAAACGAAATTACCAACGAAATGTTTAAACTGATGAAGTAGTAGTGCCGATATTCAGAAAACAAAATAAAATTACGAGAGGATGGTATTCATGTTCCAAAATAGGTACCTCTCCCTTTAAAAAGTTTTAGTTTTTATTTGTCAATTCTGTATCTACTCTGCGTATTCACTCAGCTAAAAAAAAAACACAAAATTAAAAGATTGATATGTAAAAGTAATAATATATTATATATACAAAAGGTGACACTTCTCCCTTTAAAAGTACATTAAAACAATGTTTTTATTTATCCCAGTACACAATGTAAGGGTGTTGATACAGAATGAGCCACAACATCAGTTTTGTTAAATTCACTTAAGGAAGTGGAAAGTCTTAAATATCGTCGGTCGTCTTTTTTTTTTTTTTTTTAGGGACAATTTTGTTCACACTTGGTTATTTGGTGTGTCTTCAATTAAGGTCACTGTAATATCTTTTAGAGTTATTATCTGAATCCCGATATACATGCTAAAAGGTAAAACTTCCTTAAGTTTTGTCCATGAGTGTATACACACTTAGTTATCTCGTGTGTCTTCAATAAAGGTCACTGTAATATCTTTCAGAGTTATTGTCTGAATCCCGATATACATGTTAAAAGGTACAACTTCCTTAAGTTTCGTCCATGAGTGTATTCACACTTAGTTATCTCGTGTGTCTTCGATAAAGATCACTGTAATATCTTTCAGAGTTATTGTCTGAATCCCGATATACATGTTAAAAGGTAAAACTTCCTTAAGTTTCGTCCATGAGTGTATTCACACTTAGTTATCTCGTGTGTCTTCAATAAAGATCACTGTAATATCTTTCAGAGTTATTGTCTGAATCCCGATATACATGTTAAAAGGTACAACTTCCTTAAGTTTCGTCCATGAGTGTATTCACACTTAGTTATCTCGTGTGTCTTCAATAAAGGTCACTGTAATATCTTTCAGAGTTATTGTCTGAATCCCGATATACATGCTAAAAGGTAAAACTTCCTTAAGTTTTGTCCATGAGTGTATTCACACTTAGTTATCTCGTGTGTCTTCGATAAAGGTCACTGTAATATCTTTTAGAGTTATTATCTGAATCCCGATATACATGTTAAAAGGTAAAACTTCCTTAAGTTTTGTCCATGAGTGTATACACACTTAGTTATCTCGTGTGTCTTCGATAAAGGTCACTGTAATATCTTTCAGAGTTATTATCTGAATCCCGATATACATGCTAAAAGGTTACTTAAGTTTTGTTTCTCCATGAGTGTGTATTCTATGGATTTACCTGGCCAGGACTTTGAACCATAAATTTGGGTGTTACAGAGACTTACCTGGAGTCCACCAAGACTCTCTCTGGACCGCTCTATCTGGACCTACTCGAGGGCGACATCATCATTCCATCATCATTGTCTCGTCACGTCGTGAGTGTCACGTCTTTGTCTTCCCTTTCTCTGCCCTCTATTGAGCAGGAAGGACTAGGTCTCCAATGTCACAATACTTCTCTATCTTGAGCTCTTCTCTTTATACAGTAGAACTACCTCCCTGTAAAAGACATCCCCTGATCGTGTAAATAAAAGTTGATGATGGCTTGCGCCATCTGTTGGAATAAATATCAACTATTTAATATTTAATATTATATTTAATTCTGCTGTCCTAAAAGCTTATGTCCATAGTTCTTCTAAAATACCCATTCCAAGAGTCTTACAACAGTCACCTATAAAAGGAAGTTCCAAAAATGCAATATAACAGCGGTATGGTAGATTAAACTGGCGAAACCGCTGGGAGGGTTCACCACTGATGAGCCAGGCCCTCCCTTTAATTTTTCCATCGCAGTAAGGACAGTAGAAATTGTTTTATTTTAAAAAGAATATTACGCCTCTAAAATAGTTTTATACTTTAAATATCAACTAACCACAAGGTAATAAGACCAAATCCAAATAGATAAATAGTGTGTGACGTTTCTGTAACAACGTTGTTACCGAAACGTCACACACTATTTATCTATTTGGATTTGATCTTATTACCTTGTGTTTATAATCTATAATCCAAACTGTACCTTATCATTATCAACTAACCAGAAGACGTCTTTTTCCTAATACAGTAGAACCTCCGTGTAAAGGACAACACCTAGTTGCAGAGCCAAAGTGTTCTTTAGGGAGAGGTGTCTTCTTACTGGAGAGTTGCTAAATAGTAAAAATGGTATTTTTGGTGATGAAAACTGTCTTTTGTAGAGAGGTTTCCTCTAGCGTGAGTGTCCTCTCGTGGAGGTTCTACTGTTTATCGATGCCTTCTATCCAGTCTCTCTCTCTCTCTCTCTCTCATTTCAATTCTTTCTACCTTTCTCTCTTTCCATTTAGTTTACCCTTTAGGACTTTCATCATTATTCCATTTCGTTTCTTTATACAATACCTTTGTCTTTTGTGATTTCCTTCAATGTGAGCCCAACACTAATGTGCCATTAACTGGTGTGAGATCAGAGTTTATTTAAGATGCTCAATGTTACTGAGGTACAGAATTCACATAGTTTTACTACTTTGACTAGCTCAGCTTGATCCTGTATTCGTAGTTAGCCTGCCAAACTCACTGCCAGTCTGGAACTTTCTGATCAACTGACTCAGATCTACAACATACCTGCCGTGAATAGAACTTTAGACTAGACTGGTGGACAGCCCAGACGGTCCAGGAGCCGGGGTTATGTCTATTATCTCTTTACACTCATGTCTCAACGGGAACTCAGGCGGAGGTGAAAGTTTGTTTTATCTGTCGTGAATCCCAATCCACGATAGCGTGTGTGCAGAAAGGTTTTGCTGTCCTGGAGGAAAGCAAGCTCTGGCCCAACGCCATCATCCCGTATGAAATTGACGTAAATCTCAGTACGTATCTTTGGCGGAGTGTGTAGCTGTTCTTTTGTCTTTGTGTATCTGCTCTATTAGTTCTGTATAGCTGGTCTTGTAGCTCTGTATTATTAGACTTTTAGCTTTTTTGTAGCTAGCCTGGTAGCCTTACGTAGTAAGATAGTTGTAGCCTTACGTACTACATTTTTATCCCTGTAGCTGGAAAGTCGCATACCCTAAAGTCCGCCTTAAACGGCCTGTCGGCGGGCAGAGATAAAATGGCTGATAGACTAACAACACAGGTTGTCACTTTACACTGATTTAGGGGTACATGTACTGGGAAACGACACTTGAAGTTACACCGCATGAGTTTCTTTTCAACGAAAACTTAAAATTTTATTTCAAGGTGAAATATCGACTATTTCTAACCTTTTTGGATGAGGTATGAAAGGGTGAATTATGAAGAATAATGACGAACGGCAAAATAAAAGTGTCCAGGGATGGGAATCGAACCCACAATGTTCCGCTTACTGGGCAGATGCCATGTCCACTAGGCTACCCTGGACGTATTTTTCCGTTCGTAAATGATACATAAAGTAACCTATAATACAATATAATACACTGCGGCCTGTGATTGTAAAACGACACTTGAAGTTACACCGCATGAGTTTCTTTTCAACAAAAACTTAAAATTTTATTTCAAGGTGAAATATCGACTATTTCTAACCTTTTTGGATGAGGTATGAAAGGATGAATTATGAAGAGTAATGACGAACGGTAAAATAAAAGTGTCCAGGGATGGGAATCGAACCCACAATTATCCGCTTACCCTTCACCCTTTCATACCTCATCCAAAAAGGTTAGAAATAGTCGATATTTCACCTTGAAATAAAATTTTAAGTTTTTGTTGAAAAGAAACTCATGCGGTGTAACTTCAAGTGTCGTTTTACAATCACAGGCCGCAGTGTATTATATTGGACATGTACTGGGTAACTATGGGACCGCATGGTTTTAACTGTATACAAATGGTTTCCTCTTTAGACATGAAAGGGAAAACGAAAATATAACGTGGTGAGTTTCTTTTTATTGGAAATACAAGCTTTCAAGCAAAACGCTTTTCTTCAGGTAATCCAAGAAAATGTGCGAAGAGGTACATATACCCAATTAAGGAATATTTGAATATTTTTACAATAGAATAAAGAAGCATGTATTAACATATCTAGAGAGTGAGTGAGGAATTAGTATAAGACGGGATAAAACAAAGATAAGCTGAGAGATAAAATATACAAAAATTTTAAAATAAATAAAATATGTAAATCGGGAAAACACTTGAGGTTAAAATTCCTTATGTGGGATCCATGCTATTACAAAAAGCTATGTACTGCGGGGGTAGTTCAATTTTTCTATTGAGGCTCGGAATTTTATTGGAAACCAAAGCCTCCAGGACCAGTCGTTGATATTTTCCGCGTATGTTACTGTAAATACATTGGGTGTCTGTGAAATCAAATGAATGCTGTGTTTCTGCCATGTGCTGATAAATCTGGGAACGGCTGTCTTTGTTCATGATGTTTCTATTGTGTTCTTTAGTCCTGATTTCAATGGTTCTGCCGGTTTCACCAACATAATGTAGTTCGCAATTTGAGCATTTAATTTTGTACACTGCGTTAGGGGCGGATAATGGGTCCTGCTTTTTAGATGATATGTCTGATTTAAATATGTCTGATCTTTAGACATGGTCCGCTTAAGGCAGGTTTAGCATACTTAATTGTTTGATAATGCTGCCATTGTACATAGATAATGTGAACATGTGCACAGCTATCTGTAAAGCCTTGTGTAGATAACATAGGGAGTCTGTGACACATTACAGTTCACCTAGCTCTGTACTCATACAGCTGTGATTGTTCCAGATCAAATATTCCGCACCACGATCGCCATGGCCATTGAGAACTACCATAACAAGACATGTTTACGCTGGGTACCTCGAGACATGGAACCGGACTATGTCATCTTCGTCGAGGGAGACTGGTAAATGGACAGGATCCTCCACTTGTCGCTTGATTAGGAACACACCCGGGTTATACATGGAAATCTTCCCGGGATGATATTAATCTATAAAAGTAGAGCACGCCTCTCCCATCAAAATAAACGTCAAAACTAGACACCATCTATTGACCGTCGTCACAAACTAGCGGCCTCAGGTCGGTGACAAAGCCACAACAACAGCTTTGGCAAACTGAGAAGCGTTCACCTGGAGACCATGGTTTCGGGCTTATGGTCCTCGTTAGCCCAGGACGTACTATATATTGTAACATAGTATTTATTAAGTTTATTATTTTTTATTAAAATAGTGGTTATTTTTATGTTTATATCTTGCGAATCTGTAAATTTCCCTCGTGGCTTATCTTTTGTTTACCATTCATAGTTTGTCCTTGCCTGAAATAAATTGTTGACTCCTCCCGAAATTTGTCTTCCCTAATTTTCCATTTGGCAATATGCTTTTATAGATCAATTTCCTTACGGCAAGATTTCCATCTATATTTCAGCCATAGATTTGGCCTAGCAACTTTGCCCTCTGTTCCTCGGAGGATGAGCTTGGCTCACATGTTGTTATCTTTATTGTTGGAAATTTTTCCGGGAGGGAATTGGGATATAAAAACAAAGGTTGTTTCTCCCGTCTAAATAAACGTCAAAACTTTGCCAACTAAACACCTCTTTGACAGATTATGAAGATTCCATTAGATCCATTGTGCATCTCATGGAATAAAGTGGGATAACGAGGGCCATTAGCCTGAAACCATGGTCTCTAGATGGACGCTTCTCAGTTTGCCAAAGCTGGGGTGGCTTTGTCACCGACTCGAAGCAGCGTCTCAACAACAGCGTCTCCTCCGTATAATGGTCTCTATAGAGAGGTTCTAGGATGGTGTTCAAGCTCTCGAACAACTCCTCTACCTGTTGTAAAGTGGTCTGAAGAGAGAGGAACCAATTCCTCGAAATATTTTTATTTTTTAATCTTTTTCTTGATCATATTGTAGCGTATAAATCAAGTCTTTGTATATCTGGAGATGTAAAAGTATTTATTGATGACGTCACTACGACCAGTCGACAATTATTAACAAATCAAATTCAACTATCTCCAGCTAGAGAATATCGAGCAAGCAAGCTAGGTAACTAAATGATGATTTTACATATATAAAATAATAAATCTGTTTCCAAATATTTTCATTGAATAATTGAATTAAATAATAAATTATTTCTTCGCCACAATATAGTTCCAGGATACGCTCTTCTTATTGTCCTCTTATTCCTACTAAAGGGTAAAATTTAAACTAAAAAAAAAAAGAGTTTGAAGAGCCGCAACTCTTCCTTATTATTTTATTCGGAGCTTTCGAAGCTTGATCTTTCTCAACCCCCTAAAGGTTATAAAAAGCAATAGTCGAAAATTTCGTAATTATATAATAAAGATATAGTGAACTTGAGAAAGATAAATATCCGAAAGCTCCTAATATATATAAAATGTTATTATTAATTTTTAGAACCGCGTTGCGCGGTGTTTTACACTATAGTGAAATATAATATTGTAGCAAAATATAGTCAAGAGGACAGAGTTACTCCCTCTTATCTGGACTGGACCGACAGGTCTGGGAAAACAGTGGCGCCACGTGGAAGGTAGAAATAACTCAGTTCTCCACCTCTTGTTCTAACGGCTGGGTCGATTTGGCTCATGTACATAGTAACTCTTTTATTATATTTAAAATCTCTCATATAAAACTCATTAAATAAATATTTACAGTAATTCGGAAGCATCTATTTGATTATTTTTCTTCGAAATAATATTTATTATTTTATATACAGATTATCAATTTTTTATATTTATACACTCATAGACAAAACTTAAGGAAGTTGTACCTTTTACCATGTATATCGGGATTAAGACAATAACTCTGAAAGATATTACAGTGACCTTTATTAAAGATACACGAGATAACTAAATGTAAACAAAATTACCTCTGTCTCTCCTTTAAAAAAAAAAGACGACCGGCGATATCAAAGACTTTCCACTTCCTCAAGTTTTGTCCATGAGTGTATTTTGCTAATCTGTAAACTTCTCTCGTTGACTTTCTGGTATTTTATATAAAAAAATTGATTTGTTTTTGCCTTAAATACATTTACGTGTCACATCCTGGGAAGTTTGTATTTTCCAAATTTCTACGGGACAGTATGTAAATAGATCCTATCAGGACAGTATGTAAATAGATCCTATCAGGACAGTATGTAAATATCGGCTTGTATGCAGGTGCACGAGTGGGCCAGGCCGTCTAGGTAACGGACCCCAGTACATCACGATCAGTAGCACGTGTCTCAGCTACACGACAGCCGTACACGAGATGATGCACGCCGCTGGGTTCTACCACGAACACAACCGTCCTGATCGGGATGACTACATCAAGGTACTCTGGGAGAACATCGATCCAGGTAACCTCCCTCCCACAATGTTCCTATTTGCATATATATATAGAGCTGGAATGTTTTCCTGATGTCGAAATGTTTTTGTATAGATATACCATAATAAAACTAAATATAAGATACACTCATGGAGACAAAACTTAAAGAAGTTGTACCTTTTAGCATGTATATTGACATTCAGACACTAACTCTAAAATATATTACAGTGACCTTTATTGAAGATACACGAGATAACCAAGAGTAGAAAAAAATTGCTACCAAGGAGCGTTCGTTAATTTACAGAAATCTCTGTATATTAATCTGTATAAAATTGTGATTATTTGACTAGATAAAAATATTTGTTTTTTATAATCAACAAACATCTACTCATAGAAGAGAATCTCCCCGTAAGGATATTTTAGTCTATAAATAGAAAGTCTATTTAATAAACAAATTTAAATATATTTGCAGAGAGATTTTCGTTTTTATTCGAAGTATCAAGATTGTCTCTGTCTCCTTAAAAAAAAAAAAAAAAGACGATCGGCGACATCAAAGACTTTTGTCCATGAGTGTAGTTGTGTCTAGAAGCTTTCAGCCATTTTATGAAGATGAAGCCGGGGACTGGGAACACCCTAGGACTGCCATATGACTATGTCTCCGTGGTCCACTACCACGAACGGGCGTTCTCCATCGACCCCGGTCGTCTGCCATCCATGGTGCCAGTTGATCCCGCCGTCAACTCCAGCTTCTCCAACGTCGACCTCAGTCCGGTACTTATATGCAAATCTTCCTTCTCTAGAAACTACCAGGAGCATTTGTTAATTTACAGATATCTCTGTGTAAAAAACAATAGAAAAATAAAAGATAAGTGGGTCAGGTGTTGATATTAAAAATAAAGAAGACATCTCCTGACCACGAGCACATGTGCTTTTTAGATGGCAGAGCGCCATCTAGTGGAGCAAAAATAAACTAAACATTTATTTAGCTTGCTCCGTGATATTTGGCCAACCCAATTTCTTAATAAATCAAGAAAAGTTTAGATGGCGCTCTGCCATCTAAAAAGCACATGTGTTCTTGGTCAGGAGATGCCTTCTTTATTTTTAGATATCTCTGTGTTTCTATAAAATTATGATTATTTGACCATATCTCGTATGTAGCATGTGTACATGTTTTCCTATATTTTATGTGTGATGTGTGTTTTTATAGTCTCTCTGAGTCCTTCATTTTAGATAAGTTTGACATCACTAACATCTGCTATGTCCGTCCAGCTTGATATTCAGAAACTGGCCAAGCTTTATAACTGTCCGCCTAAAGAGATATATGACACAACTAGTCATACTGCCCCCATCTAACCAAAAGGTACAAAATATGTGCTTATACACTGTCATCTACTTTGTTACAGTTATTTTCCATGGGAAGAGAGATTCCGAAATATTCTTTAATAAGAAATTGTTTTGGAACTTAAATGTATATCAAAATGTGTGTGTTTATATATTAAAATATATTTGATATTGTGTTTCAGCGCTTTTGTTGGAAGATTTTCGTATATTGTATTTGTATATAAATAAAAATATATATTTTGCATATTTTGTTTTCGATAATATGTGCATACTGGCTGAAAAACTTAGTTTCGACCAGTTCCTCCCAAGTTAATGTTTGCCCAAACAAAATAATGTTTCATAACAAATATCTCAATTATATATTAAGATTATACTTTTAATAATCTTATTAACAGTGATGTCAGGGATTTATTAATGCATTATCATCATTAATTCCCGATCCCCCACCCAATATGCAAATTAGTTTATTATTTGGATTTATTTGCATAAACTTTGAATAGCCTATATTCAACCTTATATAACCTATGTGTTTGAAATTTCTTAAAGATTGATCCAGTAGCTTTGATGGGAGTAAAATGAAGAAACATCCATTTAACATTTCATTTGCATATTTTAGCATATATATGTTATGATTTATTTTGTTTTGTTGTTGAAAAAGATAGAGAATTGAAGGCGCAGTCGTGAAAGAATAAGGAAATAAATTATTCACCCATCAAGTAGTTTTTATTTTGAATTATTTGAAGTAATTAATAGGTAATCCCATAATATTATGTTCAAATCAATAGGCTTGAGGGATAAGTCTCTTTTAAATTAATTTTTTTCAAGATTTCGGGCTCAACCGCCCTTCGACAGGAAAAATTATAATAGCTACTAAAGTTTTCAGATCCAATCTAAATATAAATTTAAATTTGTGAGACGCTTGTGTCTCAAGTGTAATGCGAGGCTTGCCGCGGGAGGGGGTGAGATCTTTGAAAAAGATGGCCGTTTAGCCCATTGAAATATCGGAAATAAAAGATTATTTAATGAATCGCAAAGTTCATGATACCGAGGGGGGTGTGGTGGCTGCAGGGAATATTACATTGTAAATTTCAGGTAAATCAATTTTTCTATTGAGGCTATGTAATTTGCTTGATAGGATAGATTCAATGATAAGTCTTTGGTGTTTGTTGGCAATATTGGAATAGTGAATTTTCGGTGATGTAATGTTGAAGGAATGTCCAGTTTCGTTTATGTGCTGTACTATTAAGGATCTATGGTCTAAGTTATCAATATTTCTTTTGTGTTCATGAATTCTAATATTGACTTGTCTCCCGGTTTCGCCTACGTAGACTTTTGGGCAGTTCAAACATTCTATGGAGTAAATAGCGTTTCTTGGTGTGCTGCTAGGTTCATTGAGTTTCATGATCTGGTTTCGGAGAAGGGATCCAGAGGTAGGTGCGCAGGTGAAGTAGGTTTTGATTCCAAATTTCAATAAGAATCTCGCTATTGTGGAGGATAATGGTGAATATGGCATATTGCAGATAGATCTGTATATTGGAGACTGTGTCTTTTTAGTTGGGTCATAAAAGTGTCGCAATATAAAGGATATCGGGTATGCGCAGTCCCTGAGGTTAGCTAATATGTTCTGTGTTTCGAGGTTCTTGTACATCTGGAGGGAGCAGTGGGTATGGACTCGTTTTGATAGAGCAATGACTGTGTTGATTTTGTGACTGATAGGACAGAAGGACGAGTATTGAACATAATTAGGACGGAAGGATGGTTTATAATAAACGGTGGTGTGCAATTCATGTTGGTGCCGGATGATTTTAACGTCGAGAAATGGAAGGGTATTATTGGTTTCTTTTTCAACAGTAAAGTGAAGATCAGGGTGATAATTGTTTAGATTGTAGAGGATGTCATCGGTTTTGGTGGTGTTGCAAATGCAAAAGATGTCATCGATGTACCTGCGCCAAAAGAATATATCATGGGCGAAATTGGCGGTAATCCTTCGGTCTATTGCGCGCATAGAGATCTCAGCAATTGTGGTCGATAGAGGGCTTCCCATCACAGTAATATAGAATTTATAAAATGAATTCTCTGTAGGTTACTATACATATTTACAACATATATTTAAAGTGGTATGTTCAAAGATCTATGGTCAAAAAATGTAGAACAGTCAATGAATGAAAATAAAATACATTCTATATACAGTTACGAGCGTCTTTCCTCATCTCCTAATCAGTCATCTCTCTCTGTCACCGTTTGCTTTTTTTTGGAATGGCGCCCTCCTATTGGTTGGCTACGGTCACGCCACCTTTGTCCCCCCCCCCTCGCTATTTATGTAACTATTGTGTTGGAGCGGGTCGCTTCCTAAATAAATGCATATATTAGATAATAACCAAATGGAATCCTCTCTTTCTTTTTCCCAGTAAGAGACGCCTACGGAAGCCAACAGTACATAGACAGATAAAGCACATAGGCTATAGTTATTAACTAACATATGCAATTAATTAAGGCGCCAATTTATAATTGTAACAAATAGTATTTGAATCAAAACATTCAATCGGGTAAAACACGGGGGTTGCCCGGGTCATTCGGCTAGTGTTTTATAAAAAGTAAAATATTTGCATTTTAGATTATACAATATAACATTTGGTCTCAAATACCTTTTTTTTAATACCTGCACCACGCTGACGAAAGCCAAAAGCAAAAACGCGCATATTATTATCTTTTTTTGTTAATTGAAGAAAGGGGGGAGGGGCATTAGCGCCAAATTTCAAAAAAAAAAAAGAATATTAAAAGATTTATTCTGGTAGATGGCAATCTTCCATCAGCAAATTTTAATTGCACAATCAGAATTAGTTCTATGTGATCACCCTTGTGATATACTGGTCTTTTCTTTCTCTATTATATATATGTAAACTCTATGTCCTTTTTTACATATATTTCTTTAAAAGTTTTTATTTAAATTTACCCTCAATCTATAACACTAAGCAAATTATAGCAAGGTTCATATAAACCTCTTTTTGTAGTGTTAATTCTTGCATTTGTTGAAGGACACATATCTGAAAGCTTGTTAAGTCTAAAATCTTGATAAAATATAATTTCACTAAATCTTCTTGTTTCATCGTTAAATTTTATCTTAGGGATTGTCATCTAAATTATTATTTTTATTGTTAATTTTATCTAAATTTCATCTTTTTTTGCAATGTTAATATTTGGGTAAAAAGATACAAAAATCTCAACATTTTGTATAAAATTGTAAATAATTGTTACACACACAACATAAAAAAACAATGAAGATTTATGAAGAAAGAAAATTACCATGAAGTTATGTTTCTGGTACAAATTGACAATACCAAAATTTTAGGTTGGATTTTGATCAATTCAAGTTGAGAAGACTTCATCACACATTTTGGCATGCATTAGTTACACTAAACAAGACTTTTGGGAGAGGCCGCTGCTTATCATAAAACAACTCGAGGAGCATGAACTCAAGGAATTCGTGTAATCTTTACACAAGGGGATAAGAAACAACAACAGACTTCATCAAAATTTTTATAAAATTTGAAAAAATATATACAAAAGAGTGAAATATTGTACTGAAATCATAGGTGGATAAATTAATAAAAAGGCATCTCCTGATCCGTGCAACTAAAATTTGTTGATAGCTTTCGTCATCTGAATTTGGCCAATTCTAGTATAAATTTTAAAAAATCAACGATTATTTGATATTTATTCCGATAGATGGCGCAAGCCATCATCAACTTTTAGTTGTACGATCAGGAGATTATTTTTTATAAAAGTTTATTGTCCTTGACGTTTCGACAATCCACTGTCGCTCTTTTTCAAAGGTGGAAAGATAAACTTCGTTTTCCATCTTGAAAAAAGATGACAGTGGTTCGCCGAAATGTCAGGACAATAAGCTTTTTGAGAGTCGATAACTTTTGAATTGTGATGTGGTACAAATGTTTCAAAGATTATTATTAGGTATATGAATTAATTATGTTGCTAATAGAAAAATGACTGTAATATATAAGTAATTGAAATTACACTCATTTACATAACTTAAGGAAGTGGAAAGTCTTTGATGTTGGCGGTCGTCTGTTTTTTTTTTTTTTCTTTTTTTGAAGGAGACAGAGGCTGTTCAGATACTTGGTTATCTCGTGTGTCTTCAATAAAGGTCACTGTAATATATTTCAGAGTTATTGTCTGAATCCCTATATATACATGCTAAGAGGTACAACTTCCTTAAGTTTTGTCCATGAGTGTATATATTGGTTATCTCGTGTGTCTTCAATAAAGGTCACTGTAATATATTTCAGAGTTATTGTCTGAATCCCGATATACATGCTGAAAGGTACAACTTCCTTAAGTTTTGTCCATGAGTGTATATATGAAAAAGTTGCCCTAACATTATGATAAACATTAAAACATGAAAAAAACACTCCATAGTTTCTTTGTTGCACTAATTTAACATTGATTGATTACAAAATAAAACATCAATTTGAAAATATTTGATTGACACTGTAGATATTAATACATAAGAAATACAACCATTAATCACGGATGTTTCCTTTACACACAAAAGAAACTTCTACTATCCTTACTGTGCGATGGAAGTTATTGGAAGGGCTTGGCTCATCAGTTGTGAACCCTCCCAGCGGTTTCACCATGGAGGGGCTTCCCACTGATGATCCAAGCCCTCTCAATATTGTCTATCGCAGTAAGGATCGTATGCTTTATTTGTAAAGGAAACATTTTCGTGCTTAATGTTTGTATTTCTTATCTATATTTGGCGCGTTATATTGCTATATCTCTATATATAAAAAATGAATGTTTGTTTGTTTGTATGTCCGGTATACAAATTCGCAGTAGTTTACTAATTCAAACCAAAATTTCCATACATAGGTAAAAAAATACGGGGAAGACGATAGGCTATATTTTAAAAAATATATAAATCAATTATTAAAACTATATATTCAAATTATTCTAAATAGCTCGCGAGCAGCGCCCTTTAGAACGCGGTGGATCTGATGGCGGGGCGCGCCCATTGGCCGCCTGTGAGCACGTGGCTTCCCTGTGCGCGCGCATGCGCCGGGAAGCCACTTGCGAGCCGGCAGCCGACGGGAGCAGTCACTTGCTCGCCGGGAGTCAACGGGCGCAGACATTTACTCGCTGCCAGCCAACGGGCACATGTTTAATATGTTTGAATTATACATTTAATCATGTAAACCCGGGCGTTGCCCGGGTCATATATATAAAAATGAATGTTTGTATGTCCGGTATACAAATTCGCAGTAGTTCACTAATTCAAACCAAAATTTCCATACATAGGTAAAAAAATACGGGAAAGACGATAGGCTATTTTAAAAAATATATAAATCAATTATTAAAACTATATATTCAAATTATTCTACTTAGCTCACGAACAGCGCCCTCTATCAAAGATTAGATTAAATTATGCTGATGCAAACAAATAGATAATGCTAATAACAAACAATTATTTAAAAAAATCTTATCTAAATATATATCACTCGGGTAGATATGCACACGGGTCAATCCCGGGGCGAAGCCCGGGTCGCCCGTCTAGTATATATATAATAATCAAATTAAATATATATATATACTAATAAAAATATAAAACATGGAAATAACTTTTGATCTACAAAACCAAACTCAATTATTTGAATTGGCATACACCAATTTCGCCTATAGGAAGTTTAAAGGAAAAGTAATGCTAGTGATATTTTTTTATTATCGCACAAGAAGACTATCTCTTATTTAGTTCTTCAAATGAGCCCCTCCATGGTGAAACCGCTGGGAGGGTTCACCACTGATGAGCCAAGCCCTTCCAATAACTTCCATCGCACAGTAAGGATAGTAGAAGTTTGTTTTATTTGTAAAGGAAACTTCCGTGTTTAATGGTTGTATTGCTTATGTATTAATATTGTCAAGAAGACCCATCCAGATGGGACACCTGTCAATCATCCCTGAACCCCGGGGGGAACCACAGGTGTGAGGGGTTCTCGGAAGCTGATCTGTAAATAAGGAAAACGGGACGGTGGCTGACATTAGGATTATCTTTAACTTGGGGTAAGTTGTGCTCTCTCTATCTCTCCCTATAAATACCCCTTATAATAAATTAATTATTCCCAAATTTGCCCTTGCTTTATTTATCTCCGCGACAATATTTACACCGTCAATCCAATATTTTCAAATTAGAGGGCTTGGCTTATCAGTGGTGAACCCTCTCAGTGGTTTTGCCAAATGAGGAGGTTCACCACTTATGAGTCAAGCCCTCTCATTCAACAACTTTTATCATTGCAATAAGGTCTGTAGAGATATGATTTGATGATATATATAAAAAGAAATACATTGTCAAAATATTATTGTTACAGATTTTATCGATAGAAAGTAATTAAATGTATAAGTATCATTTCCCTTCTTTGATTTTATAAAAAAAATATATATAGAAGAATTTTGTTTTCATATCTATTATGTAAAAAAAAATAGTACAAATGTGATATTTAATTAAAAAGGCCTATATTGGATCAAAATATCATTTTTTGATCCATACAAGTCGGTGGACGAGCGGGTAACACCCTCGATTCCCGACAGTCATGAACCGGGATTGAATCCCACGGTAACATTTTGTTTAATATGTAAATAACCTTCACTTATTATTCATTGTTTCAATTATCATAAACTAGGTTGCTCTTGCTGAGCGGTACCTAATAAAGTGATTTTGAACCTGATTTTTTTATCCAATATATGCCTTTTTTAATTAAAGATTTATTTATGGATTGCTCTATTTAAAAAAAAAATGATACTGTACTAGGATAAGGTTAATGAAAGTTATTGGAAGGGCTTGGCTCATCAGTGGTGAACCCTCCCAGCGGTTTCGCCATTAAGGGGCTCATTTGAAGAACTAAACAAGAGATAGTCCTTTTGTGAGATAATAAAAAATACCACAAGCATTACTTTTTCTATAAATTAAGAAAAGAAAAAACACGATAAGGAGATACCTTTTTTTATTTTCTATATTTATTATGATTTGCTCGAAAGCTTGCAACTCTTCTAAAAATAAATAAAAGAAACTCTTTTCCCAACAATCTTTTTTCTCATTAAAAAAATAATGAATTTTTAAAGGTTTAATAATCCATCTTATATATAAAAGACATGTAAATGATATTATAAAAATATTTAGTTATTTATATCAAAAGGTTATTAATTTTAATATTTTGTTACTTATCAAATTCTCATCTTTGCCTCAATTTTTTAAATGCAAACATGGATTACAACTACCCATCATTTCAACTGCAAGTATATCAGTCGTCTACTTCCTTGGACTGCCCTCTTTCAACAGCACTGCCTTGTTGAATCTACCAAGAAACAAACCGGTCTGAAGATACTTGGTAAACTGGTTCACTAAGGTAAGCAAGATACTAAACCTAACTCCCAAGGATAGCTCGGGTAGTTGGCGATTTACAGATACCCTCTAGAAGCCTGAGTTTATTCATATGTTACTATTACTAAGGACCAAGTAATTGCGTTCTGCTCTCAAGGAAAACTGTGGTAATCTATGTAACTTTATAAATAAAGTTGGATTTTTATAAAAATATATTTCCTTGTCATAGCGAGGTTTGCCTTTCTTAATTTCTCTACGTGACATTTTGGTGAAAATATTTTAGGTAGATTAGAAATGACAAATCGAAGATCACTGAGCTGATTTCGAGGTGGGGTGGACTCCATTTTGTAGCGACAGACTGCCGCCATGCCCAAGAACTTTTCTTTAGAAAGATGTCTGTCCATAATGACGCAATAACTACAAAGCCATTTATTTATATATGTTGTAATATGTTTAATCCACTTATTTCTGTATGACAAGCTAACCAAGGGGCCAAGAACCCAGGATGAAGTTTGGGAAAGATTAATGGGCTCCAGCTGCGGGGAGATAGCCTACGGGAGGGGGGGGGGGCAGGCACCGAGACGTTATTCCAATGTGGGAGTGTGACATCTGCGGTGAGAGAAGAGGCGGCAAGTTGTCTCTGGGAGTGTGGCCATGTGGATGATCCTGGAAGAGGATGTCAGAGAAGCTTGCCCGACCTGGACGGCTGTTGGCGAGGAAGATCCCTCTGGTGGCGGACATTGGAGGCAAGTTTTCCTAATCCTTAATTCCACTAGCAGCTACTCTTTATTAAGTACGTCGCGCTAAGCTGTATCTACATATAATCCCTCTTGATATTTAGAAGCTTTGTAAACATTTATTGCACAAAAACTTTAAAGTGACACCTATTATGTTTTTGTGCAATAAATTGATAAATAAAGAGCAATTTCTCGAAATATTTTGCAGAAATTGTTTTCATTTTTAAGATCCAGGTACGTCCTTTTTTATATAAAGATTAATTACTTTTCATATAAAATGAAAGAATTTAAAAGCACGAATGTTTCTTTTATACATAATACAAATTTCTACTGCACTTACTGCGATGAAAAATATATTGGGAGGGCTTGGCTCATCAGTGGTGAACCCTCCCAGCGGTTTCGCCAATTTAATCCACCAGACCGCTTCTCAGAGCTCTAATATTGTGTTGGACGATTCTGCTTATATACGTGGCACTGAAGGGTGGAATCTCAGAAGTGGTTTTCAAGAAAACTATGGACATAAGCTTTTAGGACAGTAGAATTACATTCAAATATTTGCATCGAGCAATGCTCTTCCGCAAACAATAAAGACAAGGTCAGTTAGGCATAAATTAACACAAAGCAATAACGCGCCATCTCTATAAAAGAAACATTCGTGCTTTTAAATTCTTTCATTTTATATGTATAGATGGCGCGTTATTGCTTTGTGTTAATTAATTACTTTTGATCAAAATTAATTCTCATCCTAAAATTTGTCCTTTCTAATTTTTCTACGTAACAATTTTTACATATAAGTAACATTTTCCAATGGACATACAATACCGTTTAGAAAAAAATAAAGCAGTTTTACTGCTATTTTTCAAAAATAAATTTTAAAAAAGCATTTAGTTCGAACCGAAAGAAAATATTTAAATTTATAATTCAAAAGCGCATTATAAAATATTTAAAATCTAAGTCTTTATATTCATTTTAAAAGCTTATGTAAATCTTCAAACTCTGAAAAATATATATTTTAAATTCTTCGATTAATATTTATTTTTGATTTTGAAAATTGACCCTCAAGTTTACTTCTCGATCCAATGTTTATAAAATATTTTTTTTTGTATTTAAAAATTAATTTATCTTTTTCATAAATATAAATTAATTATTGTTTTTATTTATATCAAAAATGATATTGTAAAATGCATTTTCTTTTTTCAAAACATTTTACGTTTAAATTAATTGGGAATTTTAGGAATATTTCGCGATGTTTAGCAAATTATACCAGAAGTGATTATTATTCAATACTGGGGGTTAAACAAGGTGCAACTCAAGATGAAATTAAAAAGGCCTATATCAAGGTAAACATACCGTATTTAAAGGTCACATGCAAATCCTAACCAATATGTAGATAAGTTTTAAATAGGAAACTATAAGATTATATAAGAAAGTATTTAATGCGATTTAGGGTACGCCACTTGTTTATATAATTATATTCAGTAGAGAGATAACCTTTTAACTTGAATGAGATAAAGCACAATTTGGATTATAAATTATAAACACAAGGTAATAAGACCAAATCTCTAAATAAATAAATAGTGTGTGACATTTTGGTACAATGTTGTTACTGAAACATCACACACTATTTATTTAGTTAGATTTGGTCTTATTACCTTATGTTTTCTACACTATGGTTCCATAACTCTGGTCCACCACATGCTATATTACCGTGATGTTACAGGATTGAGAGCTGTGTGTTGTCCTGTGCAGCAATGTAAGCTGCATCACCCTGACCACAATCTCCAGGACAAAGCCAGGGCTACTGAGAGATTCAAACTTATCAACGAGGCCTATAATGTGAGTAATTTGCATATACCTCCACTCAATCCCCTATCGCATATCTCATCAATATTGATCCTTGTGAACTAACACAAATCAAATGTGTCTATACTTTAAAATATCATCATTAACACTATCTACACAAGGTAATAAGACCAAATCCAAATAAATTGCTTGTCACATACTATTTATTTATTTGGATTTGGTCTTAACATATTGTGTTGTATAAACACAAAACCTTGTGTTTATAATCTATAATTCAAATTGTGCCTTATCAATAACACTTTTATGGTACAATTTGGATTATAGATTAGAAACACAAAGGTTTTTTTTTAATTATTATGTATGTGTATACATGGTACAGGCCATGATAATCATGGTGGGTATTTAGCGACTGCTTTTACTTTGAATTTTGCACTTACAATATTGTCATTTATTAAATTTGACAATTTGGCATTTCAACAGGTTTTGAGAGAAATATGCAACTTATATACATATTGGTTATTTACACATCTGTATTTCATATTTACATATAAAATTCATTTCACTTGAAAAAAAAAAAAATACTAAATAGCTTTTCAAAATTCTTATTTACATACATATCTATTATTGTAAAATGGTTTCTCTCTCTCTCTCTCTCTATATATATATATTTACATTTTTTTTAGATATTTGCAACTTAAGATATAATGATGACAATAATGTACTTATATGTAGCTATAAGAAAATAAGACCTAATCCAGATTAATTAATGATGTGATGTTTCGGTAACACACTATTAATTCATTTGGGGATTAGGTCTTTTTTTTTTCTTGTAGCTATAATCCAAATTGTGCTTTAGCATACTTATATGTACAGTTAAACCTGTCTATAGCACCCCCTCTAAAGAGCGCCTTCCTATCTATAGCGCCCGATTTTAAACATTAAAATGTAAACATTATACATTAAAAGTGACCTGTCTATAGCACCCTATTTTAGTGAGTCCCAAGAGGGGGCGCTATAGACAGGTTTAACTGTAGTTTGATGACCTTATTATTGATCAATGTAGAAGAGCCTCCAATTCTAAATATCCATTTATCCTCAATCCCCAAGGTAATAAAAGCAAATAAATAATGTGATGTTTCGGTAACAGCCTTTTGTTACAGCCTCAATACTTTTGTCTGATGATGGTAACAACAATGTGTGTTACTGAAATTTCACACACTATTTATTTGAATTTAGTCTTATTACCTTGTGTTTCTAATCTATAATTCAAATTGTGCCTCTTATCATTCTCTCTCAACCATCCATAGGCTGGTAGTATTCTTGTCTTCTCAGAGCATTCTTTCTATGGCTGCTAGTGTTTTAATGATATCATCTCCTGTCTTATCCTGGTCTTTTTTCCCTCCAGTAAAACAGTTAACTCCACTCTCTGAATGTTTTCGAAAAGGGTTTCCATGTCACCCAGGAGGTATTTGCTCGACACGTTAGCCTTTATTTATATGGCGCTTCGCCTCCCGGAAAAGCCCTATTCCACTCTTCTGGCACAACCAGAGCACCCAACTTGCTCGAGATGACTCGACCGAGCTAATGGTCCAGGCCCTGCCAGGAACTGGTCTGCCGATGCTATGGACTCTGTCTCAAAGAGTCGGGGGAGAGGAAGACAAAGCCTCAATATCTGAGGAAACAAGTCTTCTTCTTATTTTTTCTTATCTCCACTCAATCATTCATGACTGGGTGAAGTAGAATGCGTCTGCCTTTGTCATTAAGACTGGGAGCACTACTCAGTGGCAGGCTGACTTAGCTCCAAAAGAAATGGCCGCCTCTGACATGAGGAACAGACGCCATGTGCAGCCACTCCTAACATGGAGTACAAACGCTGCTCATCCTGTATACCTGGATTAGGAGACCTTACAGGGTATTATCAGCCGGGCCAGCTTAGCCCAGGTTTTTTAGTGAGCTTGTTACTGCTCCCCCTCCTCCTTTTTCATCCGGGCTTGGGACCGGCAAAGACGGAGTTAGGAAACAAGTTAATTCAGACACAGTCTCACTCTTCGAGTGTCTGACAAGATGTCCAAACATGCTCTCAATTGTTTCCAGAAAACTTTCCTCGATCATTTTCAGGACATCTTGATCTGTCAATCCATGATATTATCATCATTCGGTATCAATACCACATCTCCTGTAATTTTTACCATTTCTGTCTCTATCTTAAAGTCCAGGTCTCAGAAACATATGAAGATTTTTGACTTCAAGCTTTTTTTTTTGATAAAGTTATTTTCAGTTTTAAGCGACATGGCTTTTGTTTTTTCTGTGAAAAATAGACACTTCAGCCAGTTAGAGTTTTTTATTTATTTTCTCAACGTTTCGACAAAAATCTTTTGTCTTCGTCAGGAGAATTTTTTTTTTCTCCTGATGAAGAGAAAAGATTTTTGTTGAAACGTTAAGAAAATAAAAAACTAACTGGCTGAAGTGTCTATTTTTCACAGAAATGTGAATACCGGCCAGGCAACCTATATATATATCAGAATGGCTTTTGTTGTT
Organism: Cordylochernes scorpioides; assembly: GCA_030710605.1. Taxonomy (NCBI): domain Eukaryota; kingdom Metazoa; phylum Arthropoda; class Arachnida; order Pseudoscorpiones; family Chernetidae; genus Cordylochernes; species Cordylochernes scorpioides. The sequence goes on along the minus strand of CP092878.1, from coordinate 3,492,725 downwards.
ATTGTTGTGTCCTACTCTTCATTGGAAAATGGATGCCGTTGTTATGTTAGTCACCTTGGACCATAATTTGGTCAAATATTCCAAGGGTGGTGTGGTCGGACTTCTCACCCTCCAACATGGTCTTTGATATATTTATAAACAAGGTGTATCTGGATTTATGTGAAGAGAAAAAAATAATTTCTGTCAATATGTCCACAGACTTTATCATTGGAGCTGTTGAATTCTAGATAATACAAGTCTGTTTCAAACACAAGGTAATAAGACCAAATCCAAATAAATAAATAGTGTGTAACGTTTCGGTAACAGCCTTGTGTTACCATCTTCAGACAAAAGACAAAAATCATTCAGTACTTTTGTCTGAAGATGGTAACAGCGTTGTTACTGAAATGTCACACACTATTTGGATTTGGTCTTATTACCTTGTGTTTATAATCTATAATCCAAAGTGTGTCCTTTTCACAAGTCTGTTTTGATATTAAAAAAAAAAATAAGAAGAAGAGAGAGAAGTATCCTACATAAACAAATAGGATATCACAATCCAAGATAATAATTGTGAAAAACACATTAAAAAAACTACAAATATTTCTTCTTACAATGAATTTCTCTATGGTGTGCTGCACTAAAAAAATAATAATAATAAAAAAGAGGCATTCCTTCCCAACATACTCTGTTGATTTGTAGGCTCTCTCCCAGAAAGACACCAACAGCCAATCAGATTACAGCTGGAAGCAGCAGCAACAGAATCAACAAGGCAGCTATTACCGTCGGAGTATGGATCACCAAGGTCCAGCCTGGCAACAATTCTACAGCAGAAACCCTAAACTCAAGCAACAACTGTTTGAACAGATGCTCAGGGAACAACAGAGGATATTTGAGGAGTTCATGAGAGAACTGGAACGTGAAGAGAAAGAGGAACTCAGAAGACGGGAACAGAACAGGAGAAAACAGGAAGAGAACCTGAGAAATCAAAGATTGAGAAAATCTCAACTACCCCAATATGATCAGAATGTAGTTTTCTTCTGGACTATGTTTTTGGTCATTATATTCTTCATTTTTCTATAATGGCTGGCTATGCAAATAAAAATGTTCACCCTGTTTACATATCTCTCTCCTATTAGCATATTTCCAGAAGAGGAGGTTGGGAAGATTGAGAAAATCTCAGCTACCCCAATATGATCAGAATGTAGTTTTCTTCTGGACTTTAAAAAAAAAGAAGAGTATAAAATGGCCAGTGGTAGGATATGCAAATAAAAATGTTCACCCTGTTTACATATCTCTCTCCTATTAGCATATTTCCAGAAGAGGAGGTTGGGTTTCACATGGTAATTTAACAGTAGAACATACTCTATAAGAGGACATTACTACTAGAGGCACCTCTCTCTATACAGTTTTCATCTCCAAAATTACCATCTTTATCAATTACCTGCTCTCTGGTAAGAGGACAGACACTTCTCTCTAAGCTACTCTTAAACTTTCCTATGTCATTATAGTCAAATTAAGAAAGACCGGGTTTTATCTTCATGTGTGTGTGTTTTGATAAGGCACAATTTGGATTATAATATATACAGTTACGAGCGTCATGCGTTCTTTATCCTTCATCTCTGTCACCGTTTGCTTTTTTTTTTGGAATGGCGCTCTCCTATTGGTTGGCTACGATCACGCCACCTTTGCCCCCCCCCCCACTCGCTCTTTGGTTTTTGTAACTATTGTGTTGGAGCGGGTCGCTCCTTAAATAAATGCATATATTAGTTAATAACTAAATGGAATCCTCTCTTTCTTTTTCCCTTCATTCTTTGTCATACAGTACATAGACAGATAAAGCACATAGGCTATAGTTATTAACTAATATATGCATTTATATAAGGTGCCAATTTATAATTGTAACAAATAGTATTTGAATAAAAACATTCAATCGGGTAAAACATGGGCGTTGCCCGGGTCATTCGGCTAGTAGATTATAAACACAAGGTAATAAGACCAAATCCAAATAAATAAATAGTGTGTGACGTTTCGGTAACAGCGTTGTTACTATCTTCAGACAAAAGTACTGAATGAATTCAGTAAATTCATACTGAAAATTCAGTACTTTTGTCTGAAGATGGTAACAACGCTGTTTCCGAAACGTCACACACTATTTATTTATTTGGATTTGGTCTTATTACCTTGTCTTCATGTGTTTTAAAACAAAACTTTTCAATATATTAAAAATAAACTCATATTCAATATTTTAGTATTCAATTAATATATTTTTTTTTATCACAAGACCCTAAACATATAATTTTGGAATGATGATAAAAATAATGATGATATCCATATTTGATAAAAGGTAAACATGTGATAAGGTACAATTTGGATCATAGATTAGAAACTTAAGGCATATAGCAAAACCAAATCCATGTGAAATATGGATTTGGTCTTATCACCTGTTGTTGTTGTTTCTTATCCCCTTGTGTAAAGATTACACGAATTCCATGAGTTCATGCTCCTTGAGCTGTTTTATGATAAGCAGCGGCCTCTCCCAAAGGTCCCATTATTACCCCCTTATATACCTTGTGTTTATTATCTATAATCCAAATTGTGCCTTATCATTTAATAATAAAAAAAATTGAGGCAAAAAAAAAATGATCAAAGTATTTAGTTTTTTACGTGTGTAAATGATATGGGAATGGAACCACACAAACAAACATCTGAATTATCGAAGTACATAGTAAAACTGTATTGTCCTATTTTATTGGCATACAAAATGCCATAGAAGTAAACAAGGGGAGATATAGGAAATTTAAAATATTTTTGTGCCTATGTTTCTTTTAAATTATTATCCTATCTCCCTTACTGTAATGATAATAATAACAATGGAAGGGTTTACCACTGATGAGCCAGGCCTTCCTTTTATCTTGTATCATTGCTGTAACGGCACAGTATGGAAAAAATGGTTTTTGATCCAATATAAAATGAAAGGTAATAAGACCTGAGATGTGTTTCTAATCTAGAATCCAAATATTGTGATTTAAAAATAAAACATTAAAAAATAGTTTAAATTTCCTATATAAAATGATGCACTAATACAGCATATTTATGTCTGATGGGGAGATATGTAAATATAATGTCTAGACATATTTACAGTATGCAAATATCTCTTTACAAAGGAGGAAAAATCCAAGTGGTTGAAAGAATAACGCTAATAATTATTGAAGAAGGTGAATCAAGAACTTGGAGTGGTCTATCATCGGCTGTTTCATTATTTTGTCTATTGTCATACCTAATAAACATGGATTCTTCTGGTTTCTCCTGGAGGCTGGGTTGTCATTTCATTTTTACAAGGTGTTATTTGTGGAATATGGTCTTTCTTAGGAGGTTGGGTATTTGAGATAGTGTTTGTCATTTCTTTCTTTATTTTTGCAAGGTGTTCTTTGAGGAATATGGTCTTTCTTGGGAGTTTGGTTAAAGTTTGTCTTTCCCCATTTTTACAAGGTGTTCTTTGTGGAATATGGTCTTTAATGGGAGGTTGGTTAGTTGAGATAGTGTTTGCCATTCTTTCTTCATTTTTTACAAGGTGTTCTTTGAGGAATATGGTCTTTAATGGGAGGTTGGTTAAAGTGTGTCTTTCTTTATTTTTACAAGGTGTTCTTGAGGAATATGGTCTTTCATGGGAGGTTGGTTAGTTGAGATAGTGTTTGCCATTCTTTCTTCATTTTTTACAAGGTGTTCTTTGAGGAATATGGTCTTTAATGGGAGGTTGGTTAAAGTGTGTCTTTCTTTATTTTTACAAGGTGTTCTTGAGGAATATGGTCTTTCATGAGAGGTTGGTTAGTTGAGATAGTATTTGTCATTCTTTCTTCATTTTTACAAGGTGTTCTTTGAGGAATATGGTCTTTAATAGGAGTTTGGTTAGTTGAGATAGTATTTGTCATTCTTTCTTCATTTTTACAAGGTGTTCTTTGAGGAATATGGTCTTTAATGGGAGTTTGGTTAGTTGAGATAGTATTTGTCATTCTTTCTTCATTTTTACAAGGTGTTCTTTGAGGAATATGGTCTTTAATGGGAGGTTGGTTAGTTGAGATAGTATTTGTCATTCTTTCTTCATTTTTACAAGGTGTTCTTTGAGGAATATGGTCTTTAATGGGAGTTTGGTTAAAGTTTGTCTTTCTTCATTTTTACAAGGTGTTCTTTGAGGAATATGGTCTTTCTTGGGAGGTTGGTTTTTTGAGATGGTGTTTTCATTTCTTTCTTTTTTTTACAAGGTGTTCTTTGAGGAATATGGTCTTTCTTGGGAAGTTGGTTATTTGAGATGGTGTTTGTCATTCTTTCTTCATTTTTACAAGGTGTTCTTTGAGGAATATGGTCTTTAATGGGAGGTTGGTTAGTTGAGATAGTATTTGTCATTTCTTTCTTTTTTTTTTTACAAGGTGTTCTTTGAGAAATATGGTCTTTAATGGGAGGTTGGTTAGTTGAGATGGTGTTTGTCATTTCTTTCTTTTTTTTTTACAAGGTGTTCTTTGAGGAATATGGTCTTTCTTGGGAGGTTGGTTTTTTGAGATGGTGTTTGTCATTCTTTCTTCATTTTTACAAGGTGTTCTTTGAGGAATATGGTCTTTAATGGGAGGTTAGTTAGTTGAGATGGTGTTTGTCATTTCTTTCTTCATTGTTACAAGGTGTTCTTTGAGGAATATGGTCTTTAATGGGAGGTTAGTTAGTTGAGATGGTGTTTGTCATTTCTTTCTTCATTTTTACAAGGTGTTCTTTGAGGAATATGGTCTTTAATGGGAGGTTGGTTATTTGAGATGGTGTTTGTCATTTCTTTCTTCATTTTTACAAGGTGTTCTTTGAGGAATATGGTCTTTAATGGGAGGTTGGTTATTTGAGATGGTGTTTGTCATTTCTTTCTTCATTTTTACAAGGTGTTCTTTGAGGAATATGGTCTTTCTTGGAAGGTTGGTTAGTTGAGATGGTGTTTGTCATTTCTTTCTTCATTTTTACAAGGTGTTCTTTGAGGAATATGGTCTTTAATGGGAGGTTGGTTAGTTGAGATGGTGTTTGTCATTTCTTTCTTCATTTTTACAAGGTGTTCTTTGAGGAATATGGTCTTTCTTGGGAGGTTGGTTAGTTGAGATGGTGTTTGTCATTTCTTTCTTCATTTTTACAAGGTGTTCTTTGAGGAATATGGTCTTTCTTAGGAGGTTGGTTAGTTGAGATGGTGTTTGTCATTTCTTTCTTCATTTTTACAAGGTGTTCATTGAGGAATATGGTCTTTCTTAGGAGGTTGGTTAGTTGAGATGGTGCTTGTCATTTCTTTCTTCATTTTTCAAGGTGTTCTTTGAGGAATATGGTCTTTAATGGGAGGTTGGTTATTTGAGATGGTGTTTGTCATTTCTTTCTTTTTTTTACAAGGGTTTTTTTTGAGGAATATGGTCTTTAATGGGAGGTTGGTTATTTGAGATGGTGTTTGTCATTTCTTTCTTTTTTTTTACAAGGTGTTCTTTGAGGAATATGGTCTTTAATGGGAGGTTGGTTAGTTGAGATTTTCTTTTTTAAATATTCTACAAAGGTGATCACTGAAAAATATGATTATTCAAGTTTTCCTATATTACATTGATATTTGATAAGGCACAATTTGGATTATAGATTATAGCTACAAGAAAATAAAACCTAATCCAAATAATTTAATAGTGTGTGACGTTTCGGGAACAGCATTGTTACCATCATCAGACAAAAGAATAAAAATCAATATAATAAAAATATTTTTATTCTTTTGTCTGATGATGGTGACAATGCTGTTGCAGAAACGTCACAAACTATTAAATTATTTGGATTAGATAAGGCACAATTTGGATTATACATTATAAACACAAGGTAATAAGACCAAATCCAAATAAATAAATAGTGTGTGACGTTTCGGTAACAACGTTGTTACCATCTTCAGACAAAAGTACTGAACGTTTTTCAAAGTACTGAAAGTCGGTACTTTTGTCTGAAGATGGTAACAACACTGTTACCGAAACGTCACACACTATTCATTTATTTGGATTTGGTCTTATTTTCCTGTATTATACATTGATATTCCTCCATCCATACATAAGATACTCATGTTAAATAACTTTGCCCAGAATCTGTTCAACTTATCCGTCAAAACCTACGAGGAATCCATGACAAGTGAATCCAATTTAAAGAAACATCACCGTTATGATTGGACAGCCTTCAATGATGCAAGGTTTGACACCAAACAAAAACGTAGCAATGAAAAAAGAATGAAAAGAAGACAAGAGGACTATTGGAAATACGCTGAAAATAGGAGACAGGTGAGAATCAAGAATATTTTCAGACACACAGTCCTTGAAAGAATGGGCATAAAAATACTGGTAGTAGTCCTCCTGATACTAATCATACTTCTCTAATAATAAATATTTATTTTTTAAAAATTTTGATTCTATTTTTTATTTGACAATAATTGGGGGAACTTAAAAATTGACATTTTTAACAATAAAAAAAATAATGCATTATAAACACAAGGTAATAAGACCAAATCCAAATAAATAAATAGTGTGTGATGTTTCGGTAACAGCCTTGTTAATTCAGTACTTTTGTCTGAAGATGGTAACAACGCTGTTACCGAAACGTCACACACTATTTATTTATTTGGATTTGGTCTTATTACCTTGTGTTTATAATCTATAATCCAAATTGTGCCTTATCAAAACAATGCATTTGGAAGTTTTTTTTTTTACTTATCCTTTTATTAGTCTAAATTAGACAAGATCTTGGAGGTTGTGCTCATAAAGAAGTTCAAGAACTCTTCTTGGTTCTCTGTACAGGGATCCTGCATTGTGAAGTAAACCTGTAAAATGTAATACATTATTTATAATGAATTAGAGTGCCATCTGTTATGAAAATTCGAAACTATTATAGACTCGTATGATTCTTTTTAAAATTTAAACAATTTCTACTGCGCTTACTGTAATGAAAAATTAATGGGACGCCTGGCTCATCAGTGGTGAACCCTTCCAGCAGTTTTGCTAGTTTAATCTACCATATCTCTATGATATTGCATATTGCTGCTTTCATTTTATACTGATGCTGAAACTGACCACTTGGGAAAAGGTATTTTAAACTGGTAAAACCGCTGGGAGGGTTCACCATTGATGAACCAGGCCCTCCCATTAATTTTTCATTGCAGTAAGGGCAGTAGAAATGGTTTAAATTTTAAAAAAGAATCATATGCAACTATAATATTTTTGAATTTCCATAATACATTAGTGATTAGATTTATATATTTAATTGCCATTTATATATATACTAGCAAACTTAGCGCGCCTTACGTCGCGCTTTAAAGCACATACAATTTAAAGCACATACAATCCTGCCTTCTTCACAGACATAATAACATCATAACAACATTATAACATAATAACAAAATCACACAAACAAAAACGAATATGGGGGATTATTTATTCATTTAATGTGACATAGATCAATTTTCGATATATATTGAAATTTTATTCTATTTTATTTTGAGCGTCTATTTTGAATATTCACTAAATATCGAAATGAATACTAACTAAATATCGATTAAAGAATATAAATATATGTTTGTAAAAATTAATATTTAATAAAATAAAAAATACGCTTAGGCATATTTAATATAAGCAATATTAAAATAGCCAATTTCTGGCGTAATTAAATATAAAAATGACCTTCACAAAATAAAAACGGTGCTAAAATGAGAAATTAAAAATGAAAAATGTTATTAAAGTGTAAAAAGGCAAGTATGAAAAGTATTTAAAGTTTAATTTAAATTTATATATCAAATTATTTTGTTTTATTTCAATCAATGGCCGAGCGTGTCGCTAACGTCGAGCTTAACGTCCAGCTAAATGCGTATTTTTGCTAACTGCGTTATTTTTAAAAGTTTAAATATAATTTTGAAGTTACCTGAATAATTCCGGGACTAAATGTAATATGTATACGAAATATTGTCGTATAAAATAAAATATTAAGAGAGGAGTTAGGGAACAAACAAACTAACAAACATTTTTTGCGCTTTAATAATAAGATATTGATAAAATTTTAAACAAATAAATTTACTTTTAGAATATAATCCTTTGCTAGAAATTTTAGATAATAAAGTAAAACGTCTAAGGATGAGTATCTTTTATAATTAAATGTTTTTCCAGCTTTCGGGATAATTCCCCTCTACAGGAAAATTGATACAAAAATGTATATAATACGTTTTTTTTTTGTTTATCCCTAGTACACATCGTACAGGCCATGATAATCATGATTGGTAGAGTAGGCGAATGCTTTTACTATAAGTGCACCACATGTCTACACACGTGAAAAGCAGTTCGACTTTGCACTTACAAATGTGCCAGAGCCCCGTTTGGTTACTTGCACTTGCTGGTAGAGTTGGGCTTTTGCAAGAATTGGGGGCCATTGGAGCATTTTTTTTTTTATCAGAAAAATGTGACCAATGCAGGAATTGAACCCAAGCCATAGAGGTCGAAAACCAACAGTTTAGACCATCCTTCCACCGACCCCCCCCCCCCCCCCATATAATACATAAAATACAATGTGATTTTGTATCAATTTTCCTGTAAAAGGGCGTTATCCCGAAAGCTCGAAAAAACATTTAATTAAAAAAAGATACTCATCTTTTGATGTTTACTTTTTATTTAAAATAAATTTACTGGCAATGTTTCTTTTCAATAATATCATCAAATATTATTGAAAAGAAACATTGCCAGTAAATTTAGTGATTAGCTACAATTTGAATTATAGATTAGAAAACACAAGCTAATAATAAAACCAAATAAATAAATAGTGTGTGATGTTTTGGTAACACCGTTGATAAGGCACAATTTGGATTATAGATACAAGGTAATAAGACCAAATCCAAATAAATAATTAGTGTGTGACGTTTCGGTAGCAGCGTTGTTACCATCTTCAGACAAAAGTACTGAATGACTGAATGAAAACTGATTTAGTACTTTTGTCTGAAGATGGTAACAATGCTGTTACTGAAACATCACACACTAATTATTTGGATTTGGTCTTATTACCTTGTGGTAACACCATTGTTACCATCATCAGACAAAAGTACTGAATGAAGAAAAAAATATCACAGCATTTTCTTAAATACCTGGTACTGTTATCAAGTGTGTAAACAAAATAGGAACTACAAGAAATTAATCCAAATAAATAAATAGTGTGCGACATTTCAGTAACAGCGGTAATCATTCTCAATCTTTTGTATGATGATGGTAACAACGCTGTTACTGAAACGTCACACACTATTAATATATTTTGGATTAGGTCTTATTTTCTTGTAGTTCTAATCTTTAATCAAAATTGTGCTTTATCATTTAAGAAAGCATAATTAACTGAATGGAAGAAAGAGGAAATATCAATGATATTTATAGATACAGTAGAACTACCTCCCTGTAAAAGACAGCATCTAATTGCAGAGTCAAAGTGTCTTTTAGGGAGAGGTGTCTTCTTACCAGAGAGTTGCTAAATAGTAAAAATGGTCATTTTGCAAATGAAAACTGTCCTTTATAGAGAGGTGTCCTCTAGTGGGGTGTCAGCTAAAGGGAGGTTCTACTGTATATACTTTTAATTATATATTTAAAAAATTTCCCACAACTATATAATATATTCTACTTTTCTAAATAATAATTCTAAAAATAGTTTTTTTAGGTTTTCTTAAAAAAAAAAAAAAAAAATAATTTTCTTCTTCTATCTTGTTTATACATTTGATAACTCCGCCCTTGCCGGTCCCAAGCCCAGATGAAAAAGGAAGAGGGAGAGCATTAACAAGCTCACTAAAAAAACCTGGGTTCAGCTGGCCCGGCTGATAGTACCCTGTAAGGGCTCCTAATCCAGAGATACAGGATGAGCAGCGTTTGTACTCCATGTTAGGAGCGGCTGTACATGGCGTCTGTTCCTCATGTCAGAGGCGGTCATTCATTTTAGAGCTAAGTCGGCCTGCCACTGAGTAGTGCTCCCAGTCTTAATGACAAAGGCAGACGCATTCTACTTCACCCAGTGTAGAGATAAGAAAGAAGAAGAAGATACATTTGAAAACAATAACTATTAAAAGTATGCTGTGATATATTTTTTTCTCAATCAGTACTTTTGTCTGATAATGGTAACACCATTGTTACCGAAACGTCACATGCTATTTATTTTGGTCTTATATACCTTGCGCTTAACAACTTAAAACCGAAACATCACACATACATATTTCATCCTCTAATTTGGTCTCCTTGCCACGCAGTGAAACAAAAGAAGACAACAGCTCTGAAGATTTATTCGTCCTCGGAGCTGTCAGGACTGTGGTGATGTTGTGATGCGAAGAAGGACCAGAGATCTCGGACTTCCAGGTCCCACATCCTGCGATGGAGGTCCGGGGGTGTGAGGTGAGTGACCTTGATGGCCTTGAGGGTGGGCTGGGGAGAGAGGGTCAGGAGGTCCCCCAGTACCAGGCAGTACCGGCCTGCACACAGATACATTGTATGTAAATACGGGACAATATGTAAATACTTTTTTTTTTCTTTATCCCTAGTACACGTGGTACAGGCCATGATAATCATGGTAGGTAGAAGTAAGCGACTGTTTTTATTGTAAGTGCACCACATATCTACACATGTGAAAAGGGACAATATGTAAATACTACCCACCTCTATGCAAATTTGGTCAGCTTACAATGGTGGAATTAGAGATACAGTAAAACCCTGCTAAAACGAACCTTCCTTTATAACAAACCTGAAATTAATCCCCATTTTATAAAACAGTGAACAATGGCTACATGGCTATAGTGAACCAAAGTCCCATTGTGGTCCGTTTGCCATAGAGGAGGTTTTACTGTACTATAATGTACTCTACTCATTACTTGGAATGATGATTGGTAAATCAAAACTTTGATTGTAAACACAAGGTAATAAGACCCAAATTCAAATAAATAATATGTGACGTTTCGGTAACAGCGTTGTTATCATCATCAGATAAAAGTACTGAATCAACAACGCTGTTACCGAAACATCCAAACTATTTATTTATTTATTTGGATTTGGTCTTATTACCTTGTGATTGATGATTGGGTTAATTATTTTACAGTCTATACAGGGGGTCTGTGGAAGGATGGTCTAAACCGTTGGTTTTTGACCGCTACGACCCGGGTTCGATTCCCGCATTGGGCACTTTTTTTCTGATGAAACTTTTTTCTGAAAAAAAAAAAATGTTCCAATGGCCCCCAATTCTTGCAAAAGTCCAACCCCACCAGCGAGTGCAAGTAACCAAACGGGGCTCTGACACATTTGTAAGTGCAAAGTCAAACTGCTTTTCACATGTGTAGACATGTGGTGCACTTACAGTAAAAGCAGTTGCCTACTTCTACCCACCATGAATATCATGGCCTGTACCACGTGTACTCGGGATAAGCAAAAAAAAAAACAGTCTATACAGTCATGATGCAGTCTCCCATGAGAGACCATATCCTAAGAACATGGCGAAACCTTGGTCTCTCATGGGAGACTACTCATTGGTCTCTCATGGGAGACTTACTCATTGGTCTCTCATGGGAGGACTACTCATTGGTCTCTCATGGGAGGACTACTCATTGGTCTCTCATGGGAGGACTACTCATTGGTCTCTCATGGGAGACTACTCATTGGTCTCTCATGGGAGACTACTCATTGGTCTCTCATGGGAGGACTACTCATTGGTCTCTCATGGGAGCCTACTCATTGGTCTCTCATGGGAGACTACTCATTGGTCTCTCATGGGAGGACTACTCATTGGTCTCTCATGGGAGACTACTCATTGGTCTCTCATGGGAGGACTACTCATTGGTCTCTCATGGGAGACTACTCATTGGTCTCTCATGGGAGACTACTCATTGGTCTCTCATGGGAGACTACTCATTGGTCTCTCATGGGAGACTACTCATTGGTCTCTCATGGGAGGACTACTCATTGGTCTCTCATGGGAGCCTACTCATTGGTCTCTCATGGGAGACTACTCATTGGTCTCTCATGGGAGGACTACTCATTGGTCTCTCATGGGAGACTACTCATTGGTCTCTCATGGGAGACTACTCATTGGTCTCTCATGGGAGACTACTCATTGGTCTCTCATGGGAGGACTACTCATTGGTCTCTCATGGGAGCCTACTCATTGGTCTCTCATGGGAGACTACTCATTGGTCTCTCATGGGAGACTTACTCATTGGTCTCTCATGGGAGCCTACTCATTGGTCTCTCACGGGGAGACTACTCATTGGTCTCTCATGGGAGACTACTCATTGGTCTCTCATGGGAGGACTACTCATTGGTCTCTCATGGGAGACTTACTCATTGGTCTCTCATGGGAGCCTACTCATTGGTCTCTCACGGGGAGCCTACTCATTGGTCTCTCATGGGAGACTACTCATTGGTCTCTCATGGGAGGACTACTCATTGGTCTCTCATGGGAGTTTACTCATTGGTCTCTCATGGGAGACTACTCATTGGTCTCTCATGGGAGACTACTCATTGGTCTCTCATGGGAGACTACTCATTGGTCTCTCATGGGAGCCTACTCATTGGTCTCTCATGGGAGGACTACTCATTGGTCTCTCATGGGAGCCTACTCATTGGTCTCTCATGGGAGGACTACTCATTGGTCTCTCATGGGAGACTTACTCATTGGTCTCTCATGGGAGACTACTCATTGGTCTCTCATGGGAGACTACTCATTGGTCTCTCATGGGAGACTACTCATTGGTCTCTCATGGGAGCCTACTCATTGGTCTCTCATGGGAGACTACTCATTGGTCTCTCATGGGAGCCTACTCATTGGTCTCTCATGGGAGACTACTCATTGGTCTCTCATGGGAGACTACTCATTGGTCTCTCATGGGAGCCTACTCATTGGTCTCTCATGGGAAACTACTCATTGGTCTCTCATGGGAGCCTACTCATTGGTCTCTCATGGGAGCCTACTCATTGGTCTCTCATGGGAGACTACTCATTGGTCTCTCATGGGAGACTACTCATTGGTCTCTCATGGGAGACTACTCATTGGTCTCTCATGGGAGACTACTCATTGGTCTCTCATGGGAGACTACTCATTGGTTTCTCATGGGAGACTACTCATTGGTCTCTCATGGGAGACTACTCATTGGTCTCTCCTCTCATGGGAGACTTACTCATTGGTCTCTCATGGGAGCCTACTCATTGGTCTCTCATGGGAGCCTACTCATTGGTCTCTCCTCTCATGGGAGACTACTCATTGGTCTCTCATGGGAGACTACTCATTGGTCTCTCATGGGAGACTACTCATTGGTCTCTCATGGGAGCCTACTCATTGGTCTCTCATGGGAGCCTACTCATTGGTCTCTCATGGGAGCCTACTCATTGGTCTCTCATGGGAGACTACTCATTGGTCTCTCATGGGAGACTACTCATTGGTCTCTCATGGGAGCCTACTCATTGGTCTCTCATGGGAGACTACTCATTGGTCTCTCATGGGAGACTACTCATTGGTCTCTCATGGGAGCCTACTCATTGGTCTCTCATGGGAGCCTACTCATTGGTCTCTCATGGGAGACTACTCATTGGTCTCTCATGGGAGGACTACTCATTGGTCTCTCATGGGAGACTACTCATTGGTCTCTCATGGGAGCCTACTCATTGGTCACACTCAGTTTTGAACTACAAGATATTAAACACATTTATTTGGATTTGGTCTTATTACCTTGTGTTTATAATCTATAATACAAAGTATGCCTTATTGAACTACAAGATAATAAGACCAAATCCAAATAATTTAATAGTTTGTGACGTTTCGGTAACAACGTTGTTACCATCATCAGCCAAAAGAACCATTCCCGTTTTGGTAATAGCATAATATTTTATTTAAATCTCCTGGACACATTAATTAAACAATTAAAAAGGTTTCCAGAGAGATGAGTTTATTTTTTGTTTATTAAAAACCATTTCAAGCTTTCAGGTATCTCTGCCCATCTACAGGAGAAAACATATTGTCGCGGAGATAAATAAAGCAAGGGCAAGTTTGTGAATAATTAATTTATTATAAGGGGTATTTATAGGGAGAGAGAGAGAGTACAACTTACCCCAAGTTAAAGATAATCCTAACGTCAGCCACCGTCCCGTTTTCCTTATTTACAGATCAGCTTCCGAGAACCCCTCACACATGTGATCCCTCCCCGGGGTCCAGGGATGATTGACAGGTGTCCCATCTGGATGGAGCTACTTGAGAATATACATTGAATAAAACACCGCCTGATGTCAAACTGGCATTTATGTTCCCTTGTAGAAGGATAGAGATACCTGAAAACTTGAGACGGGTTTCAATAAAATAAAAACACAAGGTAATAAGACCCAAATCCAAATGATTAAATAGTGTGTGACATTTCAGTAACAGCATTGTTACCATCTTCAAACAAAAGTACTGAATGGTAACTGAAGATGGTAACAACGCTGTTACCGAAACGTCACACACTATTTATTCATTTGGATTTGGTCTTATTACCTTGTGTTTATAATCTATAATCCAAATTGTGCCTTATCAATACAATAAAAAGAAACTCATCTCTCCGGAAAACCTTTTCTAATTGCTTAATTTTGGTAATAGCGCTGTTATCGAAATTTCACACAACTCTTTATTTATTTGGATTTATACTTGTTTTACCTTAGGTTTTCTAATCTACAATCTTTTTTGTTGTTGTTGTTGTTGTTTTTTTATTTTTATTTTTTTCTGTTTATCCCTAGTACACATGATACAAGCCATGATAATCATGGTGGGTAGAAGTAGGCGACTGCTTTCTACAATCTTATCTACAATCCTGTATAGATAAATGCAATCATGTGCAGACATGTGGTGCACTTACAGTAAAAGCAGTCGCCAACTTCTACCCACCATGATTATCATGGCCTTTACCACGTGTACTAGGGATAAACAAAAAAAAAAACAAATTGTACCTCAGGGTCATATATGATAGGTTTGGTTATGCAAATAGCTCACCAGTCTGGATCCAATCTCCGGTGCCAGGAGCATCCGCAGTTCCGGCCACAAAACACATTCCTGTTCCATCCTCCACCACGATCAGGACTTCATCCACCTGTGACATGGAATTCATTAAATAGGTCCATGTGATAAGGTACAATTTAGTTTATAGATTATAAACATATGGTGTCTTCTTCTTTCTTATCTCCACTCAATCATATTAGGGTATCAAGTTGTGACCCTTGATGGTGTCTGTTTGACAACCATAATCTTATTCTTCTTCTTTCTTATCTCCACTCAATCATATTAGGGTATCAAGTTTGTAAAGCTTGAGACTTTTGATGGTTTCTGTCGGGGAAGAGTAAAGCTCATCAATGGACGAGTCAATACAGTCAATAATGTGTTGACAACCATCATGACTGGGTGAAGTAGAATGCATCTGCCTTTGTCATTAAGACTGGGAGCACTACTCAGTGGCAGGCCGACTTAGCTCCAAAAGAAATGGCCGCCTCTGAGGAACAGACGCCATGTACAGCTGCTCCTAACATGGAGTACAAACTCATCCTGTATCCCTGGATTAGGAGACCTTACAGGGTACTATCAGCCAGGCCAGCTGAGCCCAGGTTTTTTACTAAGCTTGTTACTGCTCCCCCTCCTCCTTTTTCATCCTGGCTTGGGACCAGCAAAGGCGAAGTTTAAACATATGGTAATAAGACCAAATCCAAATAAATATTAGTGTGTGACATTTCAGCAACAGCATTGTTACCATCATCAGACAAAAGAGTACTGAATGAGAAGAAGAATATTTTAAAGTTCTCAGAAAACTATCTTCTCTCCTATCTTATTTACATACTTGATAACAGTAGCTATTTAAAACATGCTGTGATATATTTTCTCATTCAGTACTTTTGTCTGATGATGGTAACAATGCTGTTACTGAAACATTGCACACTATTTATTTATTTGGATTTGGTCTTATTACCTTGGTTTATAAATCGGTGCATTTTTCACATGAGAATCTCAATAAGGTGCTGTCTATGGGTGATACTTTACTGCAGTAGAATTACCTCTCTCTAAAGGAGAATAGCATCTACACTCATGGATGAAACTTAAGGAAGTGGAAAGTTTTTGATGTCACAGGTCATCTATTTTTTTTAAGGAGACAGGGGAAATTTTGTTCACACTTTGGTTATCTCGTGCGTCTTCAATAAAGGTAACTGTAATGTCTTTCAGAGTTATTGTCTGAATCCTAATATACATGCTAAAAGGTACAACTTCCTTTTGTCCATGAGTGTATTTTCAGAACCAAAGTGTCCTTTAGAAAGAAATGTTCTCTTACTGAAGAAAAGATGATTGGTAAAAAATGGTCATTTTTGGTGATGACACCTGTTCTTTATAGAATTGTTCTCTAGCAAAAATCAAACTTATTTCTACATATGTAGACATGGGGTGTAAGTACATTGAAGCAGTGGTTAACTACCCACCATGAATATCATGGCCTGTACTTACTATGTGTACTTAGTGTATGCAGCACACAAACCAATAATGGGTGTGAAAAAAATGGCAACAAGAGTGAAATTGTACTGGGACCAGGTGAATAAATTAATTTAAAAAAGACATCTCCTGATTATGCAACTAAAAGTTGATGATGGCTTGCGCCATCTGTCAGAATTGGGGGTCGGTGGAAGGCTGGTTAAACCGTTTGGTTTTCGACCACTACGACCCGGGTTCGTTTCCCGCATTGGACACTTTTTTTCTGATTGAAAAAAAAAAAATGCTCCAATGGCCCCCGATTATTGCAAAAGTCCAACCCCACCAGCGAGTGCAAGTAACCAAACGGGGCTCTGGCACATTTGTAAGTGCAAAGTCGAACTGCTTTTCACGTGTGTAGACATGTGGTGCACTTACAGTAAAAGCAGTCGCTAACTACCCACCATGATTATCATGGCTTTGAGATAAGAAAGAAGAAGAAGAAGATCTGTCAGAATAAATATCAACTATTCATTGATTTTTAATTATTCCAGAATTGGCTAAATACCCATTCTTGATTAATCAAGAAAAGTATATGGTTAGTTTTTCTTCATTAATCAATAAAGGGTATTTGGCCAATTCTGTAATAATTTAAAAAATCAATGATTAGTTGATATTTATTCTGATAGATGGTGCAAGCCATCAGCAACTTTTAGTTACATAATCAGGAGATGTCTTTTTTCTCAATAATGGGTGAGTTGTAAAAACTTGTTTCCAATTGGCTCATATAGATAACCCTAAATCCATTAATTAGAATGAAAACATTAACAGAGGGGTTGATTTGAGGTGAGTAAATAATGAATATAAGGCACAATTTGGATTATAGATTATAAACACAAGGTAATAAGACCAAATTCAAATAAATAAATAAATGTCACACACTAATTATTTGTTTGGATTTGGTCTTATTACCTTGTGTTTATTCTCTCAATATCATAAGTTTTTAAAATATGTAAATAATAATTTGTATAAAAATAGTATTTAATAATTTATTAACATGATACTCCTGTTGAAGGACTGACAAGTCCAAAAGCTTGAAAATAAAAAGTTGTACAAGAAACTTAGCCCTGGAGGCATTATTTATTTTATTGTAAACATTAATTTCATCCTAAAAAAATAAGCAGAGAAAATGTTTGTTAATCCCAAGGTATTTAAATATGCATAAAAATAGAAATGCATCTATATTTATTTTGAGAGGGTAGATTTAAAAAATAATACCTCACTAATTGTGCCTTGAATCCAAATTAAACCAATATTTTTTGTAATATTTTCTTTGCTTAATTTCCATTTATAAGCTGCTTTAGAATCTTCATGAGGCTGCAGTTCTTTTAAATCTTTAATAAATAACTTTACAGCTGGTGTATTTAAACGAGAAACTGATAGCGCATTCATTTAAAATGAGGTAATATTATCACAAACATAAATAAATTATAAGTTATACACACTTAAAAATAAACAAAAATATTTAACAAAATTGAAAAAGAGATACAGAAGTTGTTTATAAATACAGTGTTGCGTTTGAAGTAAAATAATTTTTAAATTTATAATCACAGACGCAAGTGCTAATTGTACTTAACATTTGATATTGACATTCTTCGAGTAACTTTTAATAGTTTTAAATGTTTTTTTACATTTATTAATATTAAAATAATATAGGAAAATGTCAGGTGATAATATTAAAAATTAAATTGGCATATCTTAATCACTAACATGAGCATCTTAAATGTCAGAAGCCATCTAATTAAATAAAATCAATTAATCGTCTTAATATTATCCCATTGTATAATTACACTGATAGACAAAAATTAAGGAAGTTGTACCTTATAGCATATATATATCGGGATTCAGAAAATAACTCTGAGAGATATATATCACTGTGCATCAAATATCTCTCAGAGTTATTTTCTGAATCCCGATATATATATGCTATAAGGTACAACTTCCTTAAGTTTTGTCTATCAGTGTTATACAATGTCATGGAGACTGAATTCATGGATTAAATTCATAATCAGCGTTATTTATGTTAGTTCTGGAGCGTTCGCGCTCCAGACCCTGGTTATACACTCATGGACAAAACTTAAGAAAGTTGTACTTTTTTAGCATGCATATCGGAATTCAGAAAATAACTCTCAAATATATTTGATACACAATGGCCCTTATAGAAGACATACAATATAAACAAATATGAGCAAAATTGTTACTATCTCCTTCAAACAAACAGATGACCAGACAGCGAACATCAAAGACTTTCTCCCTTCTTATCTTTTGTCCAAGAGTGTATATCTTCAGGCAGGCAATTGTTTTTGAATATATTATCTCTCTCATAATAACGGGAAGCATTTTTAAAATACACTTTGGGATATAATGAAAAAAAAAGAATAATCATATTCAAATAATTTTATTGCATGAAATATGACACAGATTGTATACAGTAGGTCTATTTTGGTCTCCAGGGCATCTTATCTTTCTCGGAGTTCTTTTGCCCAATGCAAATTAGTAATATTCTGTAATTTTATATAATATTTTTTTATGTGATAATTAATTTAAAATACTTTGACAATCTTATTCAAACGCGAGAGGAGGAAATAGCCCATGTTACAAAAGTGTACAGAAAGGCTATATTAAAATTATTTACCTATATTTAAGACTTGAAAAATAATAGCGTCTCGAATAAATAATTATATTTGGTTATTTTAATAAATTCAAAAAATTAATTTAATCGCAGATAGAAAGTAATAAAATGTTCGTCTGACACTACTATGAATTTGTTGATAAACTTTCCAGTTCCTTCTGCTTGCGTTTTTTGGATACTCAATTTTTTTTTTTTTCGCGTTATTTAAATAAATACAAATACACTTGTATACATTTTTATAAAATATGGATTATATTAACCATACTATTAGCGATAGCTTATTGAACGATATAACTACAAATGCACGTGAATATGCCTTATCTAATGGTAAGTTTTTTTAAATAATAATAATATGCAGCGATATATATACTTTAAAAACGCAAAAAATATATATGTATTAAAAAATACTCATTGCATTTATATTGGACCTTTTGGATGATTAACAAATTCGAATTGTAGAATTCGTTTGAATAAAAATATTTTCATAATAACAACAACAACAAAAAAGCCTTTATTTAGGGTCACTGACCCTATACAGGATTCACCAGAGGTATGCATAAGAACAAAGCAGTGAGACAACGGAAATAGCGATATATACAGAGTAAAAAGAGAAAGAAGAAAAAAAAAAAAAAAAAAACAAGAAAAGGAAAAAAAAAAAAAATAAGAAGAAGAAAGAGGGAAGCAAGAAATCAACACAAAAAGAGTAGCAGTAAGAAAGTGAGGAGTGAGTATCACTTGGCCTTCTTCTGAGATATGGACTTGTGGAAACCATAAAACGCCGTAGCAATATACTTATTCTGGGTCATATTGTCAATTATTGATGGAAGTGAAGCACAGAGTTGCCCAGTTTTGAGCATAAGGGTTCTTCTTTCTTCTTTCAGAGCAGAGCAATCAAAAATATAGTGAGTGATTTCATTTTGTAGTTTTGAATTACAGAAGGTACAAGTCGGGTCCTCACCGCAGAGCATCTTGGTGTGGTTTTCTCTAAAAAAACTTGAAAGTATTCTAACTTGTGCGAGTAGTCTTACAACCGGGAAAGGAAAATCCCCTAAAAGGTATCCCTCCGTCATGAAAGATATGTGAATGTCTTTGTAGTGAGAGTATAGCTTAGATTTATCCATTCTTGTAAGGTCGTTTTGTATAGATTGGTCTGCCGCTGTTTTTAAGAGCCCTGTAATCGCGCTCCTCAGCGTTTCAGGGTCATCACAGGAAACAAGTGCAGGGGATCCATTATCGTTAAGCAGATTAGTGAGCTTTTTAATGAAACCGATGGGTGTGCTCGAAGCATTAGAGAGTTCCCGTGTTCTATTAAAACATATACGTGGCAATCTGTCACTGCTCATATTCAACACCCGCAGCCAATACTTCAGGGTTAATTTTAAGGCTGTTACACTCAATGAGATACGACCGGTTTCTAATCTGATTAGGTAACCTGGAGTGTATCTGGGCAGATTCAGGAACCTACGGATAAATATGTCTTGTATATTGTCCAGTAAGTCTTTATGCTCTGTTGCCCATAATGGAGCGGCATACATCAGGACAGCTCTCACTATTGTATCAAAGAGTTTGATTGATAAATTTATTGACTTTGCTTTTGATTTTATTAATATTGGGTGTGTGGCGTTAATTGCTGTAAGTGCTTTTCCTTTAAAGTAATTTGCCGGGTGAGTAGTTGTTATTGTTGGTGTCAGAGGGAATCCCAAGTATGTATATCTTGAAGTTATTGCTATGGGTTTATCATTCCAGAACCATCTATCCTTATTTGAGGGTTTACCTCCATTACGGAACACCATAATCTTTGACTTGGACTCATTTAGTGTCATTAAGTTCTCATCGAGATATTCTTTCAGTATTTTGATCTTCTTTTGGAGGTTTATCCTGGACTCACCTATAATTGCTATGTCGTCGGCGTACAGCAATAAATGGATATCTCCAAATTCTGGCAAATTTACACTCGGCAGGTCTGAGTTATTATAAATTTCGATTAAGTCCGTGATAAATAATATAAATAGCAGTGGGGAAAGTGGTTCTCCCTGGAGGACTCCCGAGTTTATCTTAATACTTTCCGTAAATGATCCCTTCCATCTGATAGCTATAGTTGCTTGTTCGTAGTAACTTTTGATCGTACTTATGAATTGGTAACTTATGCCTAGGTTGTAAAGTTTTTTCCAAAGTAGTGAGTGGGGTACAGTATCAAATGCCTTCCTTAGATCGACAAAAAAGACATATAGTTTTCCCCTCTTTTTTCTTAATGATAGTTGGATTAAAGTAGTTAGTGTAAATATGTGGTCAATACATGATCTTTCTTTTCTAAATCCCGCTTGGTTTTCGGGTATAACCCTTCTTCCTTCGACCCATTCCTCCAGTCGTGATCTTAGGATTGATGTGAAAAGCTTTGATACATTGCTAATCAGTGCAATACCTCGGTAGTTGGAGGGGCTGTTCTTATAACCGTTTTTAAAGATTGGGTGTATAGTGGAATTAGTCCAAATTGCTGGGTATTTTCCAGTCGTCATAACACTATTGTAGAGTTGTTTCAACAGCAGTATGTACGAATCAGGGAGTGTTTTTAATACTTCATTGGGGATGCCATCGGGCCCGCATGCCTTGTTACTCCTCAAACCAGCTATCTCCTTGTATATGTCTGCATTGGTTATCTCTGAGTCCAATATAGGATCGTTCTGAGAAATCACATTATGTAAATTACAAATTCTCAAATTTTTCTCTGTAGTCATTAGTTCGCGGTAAAAGTTCAGCCAGTCCTGTATAGATATTTCTCCTTGGATTATAGATGTGCTTTTGTAGAGCGCAATAGTTTTCCAGAAGGTCTTTGAGTCTTTAGCATTTCTGAGTATTTCCTGTTTTTCATTATCAAAGCCTTTCCTTTTTAGATCCAATAAAGCAAGATATTTCTTTCTGGAAGAAGCATAACATTCTCTGTCTTCCAATCTATTTGTTTTACGATATTTCTTCAGACTTTCTTTTGCCAGTTTTTTCATATCATAGCAGTCCTTATCGAACCACATATTTTCATAATAATAATTAAAAAACCTTGAAGAAAAGGACATGATAATAGCTTTATATAAATATCAAATTTATAACTTGCAATATGAGTTTTAGATTCAAGTTATTTCATATATTCTCTAAAATATATTTATAAAATCTTTTTCATTAACACAAGAGTTCATAAACCTCTAAATATGTTAAATATCAGAAATTTTGTAGAGCTTATAGTAACTAAAAGAAAGTTGAGCCACTATGTTTATTATATCTCATATCCAATTGAAGCCCAAATTATTATTGATTCTTCAATACTTTTGTTTCAATATTGATTTTATGAACAGAAATTGCTATACTATACTGTATTTATTTTTGATTATAAAACTAGAGGATTGTGTCCATTCTATGAACAGATCCAGAATGACAGGGATAGATACAAGAAAATAAGACCTATTCCAAATAATTTAATAGTGTGTGACGTTTCAGTAACAGCAATGTTACCATCATCAGACAAAATGACTACCTTCATTCATTCTTTTGTCTGATGATGGTAACAATGCTGTTACCGAAACAACACACTATTAAATTATTTGGATTAGGTCTTATTTTTTTGTATCTATAATCCAAATTGTGCTTTATCATTAATGACAGGGATAGTGTCTTATTAAAGTTTAAAGGGTCTTGTCACAAATTAATGTTTATTTTGATTTTTCTACAAATGAACCAAATTTGATGCCAAAAAAACAATGTTGATATTAGTTTTTTTTTTTTTTGCTATCCCTAGTACACGTGGTACAGGCCATGATAATCATGGTGGGTAGTTAGCGACCGCTTTTACTGTAAGCGCACAACATGTCTACACATGTGAAAGCAGTTCGATTTTGCCCTTACAAATGTGCCAGAGCCCCGTTTGGTTACTTGCACTTGCTGGTGGGGTTGGACTTTTGCAAGAATCGGGGGGCCATTTTTTTTTTAACAGAAAAAAGTGTCCAATGCGGGAATCGAACCCGGGTCTTAGTGGTTGAAAACCAAACGGTTTAACCAGCCTTCCACCAACCCCCTATATATTAGTGAGATATGGAGATATTTGGCCCAAACTTTCCAGGTCTCCTAATATTGGCTTCTGTAGAAATATGTGTAGAAGATATGTGTAAGGAAATGTATTTAATAGTTTATTTAAGACCAGAAAACTTCCTTTTGAAAAAATAGTACAAAAATACAAGGTAATAAAGACCAAATCCAAATAAATAAATAGTATGTGACATTTCGGTAACAGCATTGTTACCATCATCAGACAAGAGTATTGAATCTATTCAGTACTTTATATTAGTACAAAAGTGAAATATTCTAATAAAGCTGTTGTTGTTGTATATACAAAAGCTATACATATTAGCAACTCTCCAGTAAGAGGACACTCCAGCTAGTTGACACCCCTCAACAAAGGACAGTTTTCATTGCCCCAAAATGAACCATTTTAAACAATTAACAACTCTCCAGTAAGAGGACACTCCAGCTAGTTGACACCCCTCAACAAAGGACAGTTTTCATTGCCCCAAAATGAACCATTTTAAACAATTAACAACTCTCCAGTAAGAGGACACTCCAGCTAGTTGACACCCCTCAACAAAGGACAGTTTTCATTGCCCCAAAATGAACCATTTTAAACAATTAACAACTCTCCAGTAAGAGGACACTCCAGCTAGTTGACACCCCTCAACAAAGGACAGTTTTCATTGCCCCAAAATGAACCATTTTAAACAATTAACAACTCTCCAGTAAGAGGACACTCCAGCTAGTTGACACCCCTCAACAAAGGACAGTTTTCATTGCCCCAAAATGAACCATTTTAAACAATTAACAACTCTCCAGTAAGAGGACACTCCAGCTAGTTGACACCCCTCAACAAAGGACAGTTTTCATTGCCCCAAAATGAACCATTTTAAACAATTAACAACTCTCCAGTAAGAGGACACTCCAGCTAGTTGACACCCCTCAACAAAGGACAGTTTTCATTGCCCCAAAATGAACCATTTTAAACAATTAACAACTCTCCAGTAAGAGGACACTCCAGCTAGTTGACACCCCTCAACAAAGGACAGTTTTCATTGCCCCAAAATGAACCATTTTAAACAATTATCAACTCTCCAGTAAGAGGACACTCCAGCTAGTTGACACCCCTCAACAAAGGACAGTTTTCATTGCCCCAAAATGAACCATTTTAAACAATTAAAAACTCTCCAGTAAGAGGACACTCCAGCTAGTTGACACCCCTCAACAAAGGACAGTTTTCATTGCCCCAAAATGAACCATTTTAAACAATTAACAACTCTCCAGTAAGAGGACACTCCAGCTAGTTGACACCCCTCAACAAAGGACAGTTTTCATTGCCCCAAAATGAACCATTTTAAACAATTAACAACTCTCCAGTAAGAGGACACTCCAGCTAGTTGACACCCCTCAACAAAGGACAGTTTTCATTGCCCCAAAATGAACCATTTTAAACAATTAACAACTCTCCAGTAAGAGGACACTCCAGCTAGTTGACACCCCTCAACAAAGGACAGTTTTCATTGCCCCAAAATGAACCATTTTAAACAATTAACAACTCTCCAGTAAGAGGACACTCCAGCTAGTTGACACCCCTCAACAAAATACAGTTTTCATTGCCCCAAAATGAACCATTTTAAACAATTAACAACTCTCCAGTAAGAGGACACTCCAGCTAGTTGACACCCCTCAACAAAATACAGTTTTCATTGCCCCAAAATGAACCATTTTAAACAATTAACAACTCTCCAGTAAGAGGACACTCCAGCTAGTTGACACCCCTCAACAAAGGACAGTTTTCATTGCCCCAAAATGAACCATTTTAAACAATTAACATCTCTCCAGTAAGAGGACACTCCAGCTAGTTGACACCCCTCAACAAAGGACAGTTTTCATTGCCCCAAAATGAACCATTTTAAACAATTAACAACTCTCCAGTAAGAGGACACTCCAGCTAGTTGACACCCCTCAACAAAATACAGTTTTCATTGCCCCAAAATGAACCATTTTAAACAATTAACAACTCTCCAGTAAGAGGACACTCCAGCTAGTTGACACCCATCAACAAAATACAGTTTTCATTGCCCCAAAATGAACCATTTTAGACAATTAACAACTCTCCAGTAAGAGGACACTCCAGCTAGTTGACACCCCTCAACAAAGGACAGTTTTCATTGCCCCAAAATGAACCATTTTAAACAATTAACAACTCTCCAGTAAGAGGACACTCCAGCTAGTTGACACCCCTCAACAAAAGACAGTTTTTATTGCCCCAAAATGAACCATTTTAAACAATTATCAACTCTCCAGTAAGAGGACACTCCAGCTAGTTGACACCCCTCAACAAAGGACAGTTTTCATTGCCCCAAAATGAACCATTTTAAACAATTATCAACTCTCCAGTAAGAGGACACTCCAGCTAGTTGACACCCCTCAACAAAGGACAGTTTTCATTGCCCCAAAATGAACCATTTTAAACAATTATCAACTCTCCAGTAAGAGGACACTCCAGCTAGTTGACACCCCTCAACAAAGGACAGTTTTCATTGCCCCAAAATGAACCATTTTAAACAATTAACAACTCTCCAGTAAGAGGACACTCCAGCTAGTTGACACCCCTCAACAAAGGACAGTTTTCATTGCCCCAAAATGAACCATTTTAAACAATTATCAACTCTCCAGTAAGAGGACACTCCAGCTAGTTGACACCCATCAACAAAGGACAGTTTTCATTGCCCCAAAATGAACCATTTTAAACAATTAACAACTCTCCAGTAAGAGGACACTCCAGCTAGTTGACACCCCTCAACAAAGGACAGTTTTCATTGCCCCAAAATGAACCATTTTAAACAATTATCAACTCTCCAGTAAGAGGACACTCCAGCTAGTTGACACCCCTCAACAAAGGACAGTTTTCATTGCCCCAAAATGAACCATTTTAAACAATTATCAACTCTCCAGTAAGAGGACACTCCAGCTAGTTGACACCCCTCAACAAAGGACAGTTTTCATTGCCCCAAAATGAACCATTTTAAACAATTAACAACTCTCCAGTAAGAGGACACTCCAGCTAGTTGACACCCCTCAACAAAGGACAGTTTTCATTGCCCCAAAATGAACCATTTTAAACAATTATCAACTCTCCAGTAAGAGGACACTCCAGCTAGTTGACACCCCTCAACAAAGGACAGTTTTCATTGCCCCAAAATGAACCATTTTAAACAATTATCAACTCTCCAGTAAGAGGACACTCCAGCTAGTTGACACCCCTCAACAAAGGACAGTTTTCATTGCCCCAAAATGAACCATTTTAAACAATTAACAACTCTCCAGTAAGAGGACACTCCAGCTAGTTGACACCCCTCAACAAAGGACAGTTTTCATTGCCCCAAAATGAACCATTTTAAACAATTATCAACTCTCCAGTAAGAGGACACTCCAGCTAGTTGACACCCCTCAACAAAGGACAGTTTTCATTGCCCCAAAATGAACCATTTTAAACAATTAACAACTCTCCAGTAAGAGGACACTCCAGCTAGTTGACACCCCTCAACAAAGGACAGTTTTCATTGCCCCAAAATGAACCATTTTAAACAATTATCAACTCTCCAGTAAGAGGACACTCCAGCTAGTTGACACCCCTCAACAAAGGACAGTTTTCATTGCCCCAAAATGAACCATTTTAAACAATTATCAACTCTCCAGTAAGAGGACACTCCAGCTAGTTGACACCCCTCAACAAAGGACAGTTTTCATTGCCCCAAAATGAACCATTTTAAACAATTATCAACTCTCCAGTAAGAGGACACTCCAGCTAGTTGACACCCCTCAACAAAGGACAGTTTTCATTGCCCCAAAATGAACCATTTTAAACAATTATCAACTCTCCAGTAAGAGGACACTCCAGCTAGTTGACACCCCTCAACAAAGGACAGTTTTCATTGCCCCAAAATGAACCATTTTAAACAATTATCAACTCTCCAGTAAGAGGACACTCCAGCTAGTTGACACCCCTCAACAAAGGACAGTTTTCATTGCCCCAAAATGAACCATTTCAACCAATTATCAACTCTCCAGTAAGAGGAGACACTCCCGCTAGTTGACACCCCTCAACAAAGGACAGTTTCCATTGCCCCAAAATGAACCATTTCAACCAATTAGCAACTCTCCAGTAAGAGGAGACACTCCCGCTAGTTGACACCCCTCAACAAAGGACAGTTTTCATTGCCCCAAAATGAACCATTTCAACCAATTATCAACTCTCCAGTAAGAGGAGACACTCCCGCTAGTTGACACCCCTCAACAAAGGACAGTTTTCATTGCCCCAAAATGAACCATTTCAACCAATTAGCAACTCTCCAGTAAGAGGAGACACTCCCGCTAGTTGACACCCCTCAACAAAGGACAGTTTTCATTGCCCCAAAATGAACCATTTCAACCAATTATCAACTCTCCAGTAAGAGGAGACACTCCCGCTAGTTGACACCCCTCAACAAAGGACAGTTTTCATTGCCCCAAAATGAACCATTTCAACCAATTAGCAACTCTCCAGTAAGAGGAGACACTCCCGCTAGTTGACACCCCTCAACAAAGGACAGTTTTCATTGCCCCAAAATGAACCATTTCAACCAATTATCAACTCTCCAGTAAGAGGAGACACTCCCGCTAGTTGACACCCCTCAACAAAGGACAGTTTTCATTGCCCCAAAATGAACCATTTCAACCAATTAGCAACTCTCCAGTAAGAGGAGACACTCCCGCTAGTTGACACCCCTCAACAAAGGACAGTTTTCATTGCCCCAAAATGAACCATTTCAACCAATTAGCAACTCTCCAGTAAGAGGAGACACTCCCGCTAGTTGACACCCCTCAACAAAGGACAGTTTTCATTGCCCCAAAATGAACCATTTTAAACAATTAACAACTCTCCAGTAAGAGGACACTCCAGCTAGTTGACACCCCTCAACAAAGGACAGTTTTCATTGCCCCAAAATGAACCATTTCAACCAATTAGCAACTCTCCAGTAAGAGGAGACACTCCCGCTAGTTGACACCCCTCAACAAAGGACAGTTTCCATTGCCCCAAAATGAACCATTTCAACCAATTAGCAACTCTCCAGTAAGAGGAGACACTCCCGCTAGTTGACACCCCTCAACAAAGGACAGTTTTCATTGCCCCAAAATGAACCATTTCAACCAATTAGCAACTCTCCAGTAAGAGGAGACACCTCTCTCTCTCTAAAGAAAACTTTGGCTGAGAGTTTGTTCTACTGTAACTCTATATATATGTTATATAAAGGTATTATTTAAAATGTTATATTAAAATATTATTTTATTTAAAAATATATTCCATAGATACAAATACTGCTAAATCGACCGCCAGAGGTCATGCTTCCCCTGTAAAAACTCGTTGTTGTTCTTCCCCGTTGGTCGGCTCAAACCTTTTGTACATTATGTAAAAAGTTATTCATTTTTTAAATTCTTACTCCTTAAGCCAGGCGGTACTTCTACCAAATTATGTTTATTATATAATCCTAAAGCTCAATTAAAACAATCTCATATCAAAACTATTTTTATTATTTTACTTTCAAGATTCTAGCCATGACTGCATCACCAATACCATATAGTACTAAAAAGAACCAGCAAATAACTGCTTTACCATAATCCTCAACATGATCTAAATACAAGCAAAAAATATCTTTTTTTTTTATATAAGATATATATCTAGTTTTATCACATACTGTAAAACACCTTGTTATCTAGTCGATCTCATTGTGACTGAGCTTAGCACTCACTTTTATGACATCACTGATAGTGGGATGTAAGCTTTTTTTATAAGGGGTAAAAAGGAAATATTTTTTTAACATAAGGTAATAAGACCAAATCCAAATAAATAAATAGTGTGTGATGTTTCGGTAACAGCGTTTTTACCATCTTCAGACAAAAGTAATTTTCTTTTATATGAAGATGGTAACAACGCTGTTACCGAAACGTCACACACTATTTATTTATTTGGATTTGGTCTTATTACCTTGTGTTTATAATCAATAATCCAAATTGTGCCTTATCGAAATATTTTTTCTTCACAAGATGCAACCATTTACTTAATAGTCTACTTCTTCACTGTGTTCTATGCACGAAAAACGATGTATATAGTCTTTTGTACATGATATTCTTTCCTTTTCTTCTTTTCTGAGCGAGGAATCAGTTTCTTCCCCTGCTTCTCATTTCTTTTTAGATCCATTTCTAACAGGAGTCTGTATAAGACAGAATGTCTTAATAAAGGCTTGTGTGTGTGTAAGGGGTAAAAAGTAGGGAATGTATATCCTCAGTTTGTTTTTTTAGCATGG
Source organism: Cordylochernes scorpioides (assembly GCA_030710605.1). Classification (NCBI taxonomy): domain Eukaryota; kingdom Metazoa; phylum Arthropoda; class Arachnida; order Pseudoscorpiones; family Chernetidae; genus Cordylochernes; species Cordylochernes scorpioides. Next base: position 3,463,166 of record CP092878.1, on the reverse strand, counting down.
TTATATACTGTAAAATGAAAGGATTTAAAAGCACGAATGTTTCTTTTATACATAATGCAAACTTCTACTGCCCTTACTGAGATGAAAAAAATATATTGGGAGGGCTTGGCTCATCAGTGGTGAACCCTCCCAGTGGTTTCGCCAATTTTTAATCCACCAGACCGCTTCTCAGAGCTCTAATACTGTATTGGACGATTCTGCTTATATACACAGCACTGAAAGATGGAATCTCAGAAATGGTTTTCAAGAAAACTATGAACATAAGCTTATAGGACAGTTATATACTGTACATATCCAACACCTACTAACACAATCAATGAACCAACTCCACCTATTTGCCATTCATATACCCAGAAGAAAAAAAGGAGATGGAGGAGCAGTAACAAGTTCGCTAAAAAACCTAGGCTCAACTGATAGTACCCTTTAAGGGCTCCTGGGATACAACATGAGTCTGTACTCCATGTTAGGAGCAGTTGCAAATGGTATCTGTTCTTCATGACAAAGGCGGCCATTTCTTTTGGAGCTAAGTCGACCTGCTACTGAGTAGTGCTCCCAGTCTTAATGACAAAAGCAGACATATTCTACTTCATCCAATCATGATGGCTGTCTTCATTGATGAGCGCTACTCATCCCTACATGCATGTTTGGCGGTACATATACTAAAATAGGAATGATACAGAGAAGATTAGCATAGCCCCTGCGCAAGGATGACACACAAAATTGTGAAGCGTTCCATACTCATCCTTAGCAGACACCATCTCAAGCTCTACAGACATATTGACACCCTGATATAATTGTTGAGTGGAGATAAGAAATAGAAGGTAATAAGGCCAAAAAATCCAAATAACTATTAATATTAACTATTTTCTTCTTATCTGCCATCTTGTTTACACACTTGATAACATTACTGTTTAAGAACATGTTGCGATATATTTTTCTCATTTATTCTTTTGTCTAATGATGGTAACAAAGCTGTTACCGAAATGTCACACACTATTAATTTATTTTAATTTAGTCTTTGTTTTTTTTAATTCTAATCTATAATCCATATTGTGACTTATCATTGGAGATTAAGAAAGAAAGAAGAAGAAAAAAACATTACTGTATTCACAAATCTTTGGTGTGTCTTATGCAAATTTTATCTAACCAACAATCTTTTGAATGATAAGGTACAATTTGGATTATAGAATAGAAACACAAAGTAATAAGACACCAAATCTAAATACATAAATAGTGGTGTGATAGTAACAACATTGTTACTGAAACATCACACACTATTTATCTATTTGGATTTGGTGTCTTATTACTTTGTCTTTTTTGGTTTATTATTTATTTAACCCTAGTGTACATATATATGGCGATGGTGGTGTCTTGTCCATGGAAAGAGGGGGGTTCCATTGCCCGGTTAGTCAGCCACATTTCAGAGTTCCCTGATCACGGTTACCGTAGCGGCTCGGGGCTCACAACACCGTACTACAGGGCAGTCCCTTACTTGTGCTGCTTCTCCCGCCCGCCCCGTAGAGGAGGGGTTGGACTTATGGACAGGCATATATATGTGGTACAGGTCATGATAATCATGGTGGGTAGTTAGCAAGTGTTGCAGAGTCCTGTTTGGTTACTTGTCCTCACTGGTGGGGTGACCAATCAAGTCTGTGCCATGTGACATCGCGTGTTCTAATTGTGCGCTATTGTTGATGCTAACTGTGGATGTGCAGGTATTGTGGTGCGCATGGCAGGCAAAGTTGTGCACCCAGAAAACATGGTGACCCATGCACCGTTCTGTCTATTCCCCTCGCCATTCCCCAAGCACCACGTGGTAAAAGCCAAATCCATACAAAAAGACGTCAACATCCTGATGCATGGCGTAGCACATGACTACAACTTTTTGAAGACAGCTCTTAAGTCGTAAGTATTTGTTTTTCAGTATGTGCTAACCTTTACGTATGCACGGTGTGGCCACTGGACATGTGTCGGACCTGTAGGCTATTGTTGGGTTCTGTGCTGCCTGGAGTATAGAGTATGCTTCTTTCTATCAGTGAATCTGTATAAGATTAAGCTTAAAAAAATTGAGATATTAATATTTTCATGTGGCCTTTTTGTTTTCTACAGTGTAATTAGTTAATACTGTAAATGAAAAACACAGTGTGCTTTGTCTCACAAAGTCCATATTTTGGATTTAATACCCGGGAAAAAATTTAAGACTGCTTGGTGTTGCCTCTGTGAACAAAAGCCAAAAAAAAAGGAACTTCTTCTTTCACTTTAAACTTACTTTCACATCAGAGTGCCAGTTTTCACTGTGTGGTATGCAAGTATCTCAAGTTTATTTGCATATTGGTTGCCCCTCATTCCCAATATTGTCACAATGTCATTTCACAAGGGCTCTGACACATTTTTAAGAGGTAAAAGTTTAGCAGTTTATTTACCATCAGTGAAGAGAGACACAGACAGTACACAACTTACATTATAGCATAGAAATTGTTGGACATAACAGTTTGAAGTGAAATGGTAATATAGGCATCCCTAAATTACTATATTAAACTAAAATAACAAAAATTCAATAAAAAAAGTAAACAGAGTACAAGTCTTAAAAATAATAATAATAAAAAAATCAATATATTGTTAAAATATACAAGGTAATCCATTCAAATAAATAGTGTGGGATGTTTCGGTGACATCATTAGACAAAAGTACAGAATGTTACAACATTGTTATATTGCATATAATACATTGTTACAATATATTATTCCCAGCCTGGTGTTACCTATTTGGATTCTTTTTGTTCCAAAATCACTCTAATAGGTACCACTCGAAAAGAGCAACCTAGTTTATGATAATTGCAACAATGAATAATAAGTCAAGGTTATTCACATATTAAACAAAATGTTAACGCAGGATTAAATCCCAGTTCATGGCTGTCGGGAATCGAGGGTGTTACCCACTCGTCCACCGACTCTTTCTCTTTGGATAAATACAATGATATGACAAAATTTGGGTTATTGATTATAAACACAAGATCCAATTTGGATTTGGTTGTATTACCTTGTATAATTCTATGAAAAATAGACACTTTGGCCAGTTAGAGTTTTTTTATATATTATATTATAAAAAACTCTAACTGGCCGAAGTATCTATTTTTCATAGAAATATGAATGCCGGCCAGGCAATCTCTATCTTTACGATACTTGTATAAATAGAAGTAATGTTGATATTTCCCTATTATTACTTCCAGAGGTTATGCAAATACATACAGGGTCCATTATGAAAGAAATGAGCATTTACTGGCAAAATACATTTATTGATCGCAATTTGTGCAAATGTTCACTATTCTTCAAAATACATTCCTCCTGCATCAATACACTTGCGGAGACGCGTTTGCCATGCCTGAAAGGCACCCTGAAACTCCTCGACAGGAATGCTTCTCAGGAACGTTGTAACATGGTGTTGGATGTGTTTTCCACGGTTTCCCAATGTTTTCCTTTCATTTCTCTCTTGAGTTGCGGAAACAAAAAGAAGTCACATGGAGCTAAGTCGGGACTGTAAGGATGGTGAGGGATCACCGAGGTGATGCTCCGGGCCAGGAAGTTGGTAATGAAGAAGGCTGTGTGGCTGGTGGCATTGTCATGGTGGAGCTTGACCGTGTCTTTAATGTCAGTCCTCACGCGTGCGATCCGGCGTTTCAATCTCCTGAGCACCACCAGGTAAAAGGCTGAGTTTACAGTTTGTCCCTGCGGTACAAACTCACAATGGACTATTCCTCGGATGTCAAAGAAGACAATGATCATCGTTTTGATGTGCGACTTGCTCATTCGCGCTTTCTTGGGGCGTGGGGATGATTTTGTGTGCCATGCACAGCTCTGCCTTTTCGACTCTGGTCGTATTCAAACATCCAGGATTCGTCTCCGGTTACTACAGAGTTCAGAAAGTCCGGTTGATTTTGAATCAAATCCAACATTTCTTGACAGCGCAAAACTCTAAGTTCTTTCTGGTCTTGCATCAACACTTTCGGCACAAGCTTCGCACAGACCTTACGCATTTGCAGATCCTCTGTCACTATCCCATGTACCACAAATGTGGACATGTGTAATGTGTCAGCAATTTGCTGGATGCTTAATCGACAGTCAGTACGCAAAACTTCGAGCACACAATCCACGTTCTCGTCAGTTCTGGCCGTTGTTGGGCGTCCTGAACGGGGTTCGTCGGCGACCTCCTCCCGGCCCTCCTTGAACGCCTTGTGCCACTTCACATACTGTGATCTTGAAATGCAATCGTCCTTGAAGGCTTTTTGCAGCATCTGGAATGTTTCGGTTGCATTTTTTCCAAGCCTCACGCAAAACTTTATAGCGTATCGTTGTTCAAGCGAACGCTTCATCGCGCTATGTTACAAAAGTTGAAAACACACTTCAAGCGGAGGCATGTATCTCCCCTCACACTGCTCGAGCTCAACTGACGACCGGATGGATTGAAAGGGAATATCTCTCCACCACATTTCCCATAGTTTTACCGTGCTGCCATCTATCGTCGCGTCACAATAACATTATGCTCATTACTTTCATAATGGACCCTGTATGTAAACACGGTGTGTGTAGGTCCATTGAGAATGATGAGTTCACTGAGAAACTCTTCAGCATCTACGAGGACACGCGCTCCAACCCGAGGCAGGTAGGTGATAGCAATCCAAGATGGAGGACTAGGCTAAACAACGGGTCTGGCAGCCATATTCCCTGGGACTGCTCCGCACGGATTACATGATCAACCTCAAGACCAACCAACTGGGTCAAATTGAAACCAACACCATTGCCTCCAGCTTTGCCGGCCTGGTTACCCGACTAGGGGACCTCCATCAGTAAGTGCCAATAAGTTGCATATTTGAATATGCAAATTTGAATACTTTTTTTATATTTTTATTTTATAAAAGAAAAAAAAAAGCCTGTTCTGATTGTGTAACTGAAAGTTGCTGATGGCTTTTTTTTTTCTTAATGTAACCAACCTGATGAACCAATCTCCTTTTTCATGTTGTACTATTTTTGCCTATTGTTTTTTTTTTTGTTTATTTGTTTTAAAATAAGTATAGGAGAGTTTTTTTTTTTTTTTTTTTTAATTACAGTTTTTTACTTGTGAAAAGGGTTTCTTTAAAAAAAAAATACATTTTTTCAATCCTTTAGCCCAAATGGATTCAGATTGTGGTAAATATACCATACAACTCTTTGACAAATTTATTAAAAATATATATATTTTAAAAAGCCCACCTACCTGTATATGCTTTTTTTTTTTCACACATACAGTTGAACTCGTTTTAAAAATTTGTCAACCTAAGTGATATGTGTGTTGCAGCTATACTCTCAATCAAGTGGGAATTACATCCAGTCTGGTCAGTATGCAAATGAGTTTCCAACGGAAGACAATTTTTTTCTTAGAAATCTTTGACCCTGTCTAATACATTCACTTCTAACTTTAAGCCTCCTAAATGTGCTTCTCTTTTCTTTCTTATCTTCATTTAATCATATCAGGATATCAAGCTTGTAGATTTGACATCCATAATGACTGGGTGAAGTAGAATGCCTTTGTCATTAAGACTGGGAGCACTACTTAGTGGCAGGCCACTGACTTAGCTCCAAAAGAAATGGCCGCCTCTGACACGAGGAACATGCCATGTGCAGCCGCTCCTAACATGGAGTACAGAAACATCCTGTATCCCTGGAGTCCTTACAGGGTACTATCAGCCGGGCCAGCTGAGCCCAGGTTTTTTAGTGAGCTTGTTACTGCTCCCCTTCCTCTATCCAGGCTTGGGACCAGCAAAGACAGAGTTCCTAAATGTGCTAAATACCTTATACAGTCGAACTTGGATAATTCGAACCCCAAGGGACCATAAAAAAATTCGAATTATCCAAAAATTCGAATTAAAGATGTTTTGAATAAAAAGGCTTAAAACAATAAAAATCTCACAATTTCGATCAATTCCTTTATTAAGAATAACATTAGTTGCTGTAAATTTACATTTTTACCGTATATTTAGATTATGTGCAATAATTGTATGTATATACTATATACATATTAAAAAATTTCAAAACTGATGTATTAATGTACAAAAAAAAAAAGGCAGATTGCTGGTTAAAAAAATATACAGATTATTCTGCTTCGTTGGAACTCTGAAATTTAATTTTTGCCAAAGAAGTCAGAAATCTTAGCCTGTTTTCTAGAATTAAGTCTTTCAGTAAGGACAAAAGATTCTAACATATTCAACGAGTGGAAAATAGAGGGACTTACGTCATTTTTACTTTCAAAAAAGCGTCTAAGTTGCATGATATAGTTCGTTGCTTCGGCCGCACTTGGAACGTTCATTTCCCCGGCAACTGATGACTCGTCTTCATCACCCGATGCCTCGTCGCCGTCTTGTTTTTCAATTTTGTGGTTGAGCACTTCAGCGATGATATCTGCGTCGGTTATCTCACCACATACTGCAACATCGTCATCCACGTTTAAGAAATCGTCATACGAGATGGTAGGATTAGAAATGACGTCCTCCCAGCCGTCAACTGAAGGCATCGTTTCCGCTATAATATCATCTGCATTTTCTTCATCCTCCTCCTTTTTTACGAAACCAGCTTTTTTAAAACAGTGTTTGATCGTTTCGGACGTTACTTGGTCCCAAGCTTTCTTACACAATCGAGAGGCTTGAAGAACGTCTAGTTTGATTTTAAGGGCTTCGGAATCTCCTGTCAATATGTTCTCAACTAGAAACCGTCTGTAAAAATGCTTAAGATTTTTTATGACTCCCTTGTCCATGGGCTGGATAACCGAAGTCATGTTGGCAGGAAAAAAAATTACTTCCACATTTTCCATTGGAGGGATTGAGTTGTGTGCAGTACAGTTATCGATAAATAAAATAACTTTTCGTTTTTCTTTTGTGAACTTTTTGTCCAAGTTCAACAGCCACTTCTCAAAAAGATAACTAGTCATCCAAGCTCTTGCGCTGTTTGCATAGTCCACTGGCTTCGTTTTGACGTTCTTGAAACAACGTGGATTGGCTGCCTTGCCTATCATCAATAGAGGAAGCTTTTCAGATCCATCCATATTTGCACCAACCAGGAGAGTGACTCTCTCTTTGCTTAGTTTTCCCCCGTGACATTTTTCATGCTTAAAAGCTAGCGTTTTGTCAGGGGTGCATTTAAAAAAAAAGACCCGTTTCATCAACATTGAAGACGTCTCTAGCGTCTTTATCCTGGATCAATTCCCGTAAATTATTTTTCCATTGTTCGGCTACTTGTAGATTAACGGCCCCACTTTCTCCACAAATGGTTTTGAACGAAATTTTGTTGCGTTCTTTGAAGCCATCTAGCTACCCAGAACTCGCCTTAAAATCGGTTTTCCCCATTTCAGTAGCAAATTGTTCAGCTTTGCTTCTTATAAGGTGACCACTCACGGGAATCTTCTTATCTCTTGCTTGCTTGAACCATTTTAAAACACATTTGTCCAAATCAGGATTTCCCGGCTCCCTCAACCTTTTTCGGCCTTTATCACACTCACTTTTACTCCTGAGAATTTTTTCTTTATTTTTTAAGTACGTCGACAACGTGTTTCGAGGAATCCCAAAGTCCTTAGCAATATCGGATTTTTTTTTCATCCCCATCTCTACTTCTTTAATCGCCGCTATTTTTTCAGCCAACGTCAAAGTTTTGTATGTTCGAAGCGCCGACATATTCGCTCCTTTTAGCTTTCTTGATAAATAAGGAGTCTCAAAAATCCAATAAAAATAAATTTATTATATATAGTACTTCTCTTGCGGCAAGATATTGCCACGTGGAAAATTAGGAAAGACAAACTTCGGCGTGACACAGCAATTTATTTAAGACAAGGACAAACTATAATTGATCAAATAAAAGATAAGCAATGAGGGAAGTTTACAGAGTAGCAAAATATAAACATAAAAATTGATAACTCTGTTAAGAAAATAATTAATAATAATAAAATAACAAATTCGTTGTTACAATATTACAACGTTATTTCGCAAAATTTCACGCCTTGAACCGGCATCAGGTCCTTATTTTAACTCGTAAAAGTTCGAATTATCCAAGACATAATTCGAATTAACCACGATTTTTTAACATTATTTATATAGGAAATTCTAGGGACCAAGATAAATATTCGAATTAAAGAGGTTTTCGAATTAAAGAAGTTCGAATTATCCAAGTTCTACTGTACTAAGAGCTTCACTGAATCCAAATAAGAAAGACTAGGTTTATTGTGGCCAAGTTTAGTCAACATGTCTTGAGAATGCGTTTGTTGCTTTGGAACCAAATGGAAACCGCCAATACAGGTATGTCAACAAGGAGTTATGATCTGCTATCCATTCATCCAACACAATTTCTTAATTATTTTTATTTAAAAAATATATATATGCTATAACATACCATCTATTTATAGGAAATGAGAAAGCCTTAAAGCATAATGTTTCTTTTATACATATATTTAATTAATTTTGCTTAGCATATCTTTCAACATTCTTTTTTTTTATACAGTAGAACCTCCATGAAATGACACTTGCGCTAGAGGACACCTCTCTACAAAGGATAGTTTTCATTGACAAAATTACCATTTTTACTTATTTAGCAACTCTCTGGTAAGAAGACACCTCTCCTTAAAGGACATTATGCAATTAGGTGTTCTTTACTGGGAGGGTCTACTGTATTTGGTATAAGTAATTTTTTTTAGGTTAAATAATTTAAAATATTTTTCAGATTTTACCCAAACTTTTTAAATATGTAAATTCCTTCTATATACGACTCATATATATATATATTATAAAAGGATTTCTGCTGATTTTGGAATATTATTGAATTATTACTTGCTGATGCTGATTATATTTTTAGATACACAAGTATATTTGTGATATTGCAGTCGTGTGAATAATAAAAATAGTTTTGAAACAATTTGCTTTAATTGTGCTAATGAAACAATTCATGAAGAAACCTGATTTGAGGCTTAAAGAAGAAAATAAAATATTACATTACATATGTACAAAAAGGTTTGAGCCGGCCAACAGGAAACAACAACAATGGGTTTTATATAGAGAAGGTCGCCACAATTTTTTAACAATATTTTGTAGGTATTTGCAAAATAATTGGCATGATGATGAACTGACACTTGAAAGCTTGTCATTTTATCTTGATAAAGAAACTTATTATAATTATCTTGATTGGTATATTGTGTTTATACTTTGTAATTATTTAAAGAAACTGTAGGTTTCTCACACTGTATTTGTACTCTATAGTTAGTGACTTCTTTAACTAACATATGTTCACTTCAGCCCTATGGAAACAATCCAGTCAGGGATCTGGCCAATGGTCTGGTCCAAGCCTGGAAGAAGTACGATTCCGAAGGGTAAGTAAGTGTTTACGTACTCCTCTAGACACAATGGCTTCCTGTAAACAAGGATATAGACTGTTGTGTGAATAGTTGCAAGGTTTTCCCACTACAGTAGAACATACTCCATGAGAGGACACTCACACTAGAGGACACCTCTATATAAAGGACAGTTTTCATTTCCAAAATTATCATTTTTACAATTTAGCAACTCTCTAGTAAGAGGACACTTCTCTCCCTAAAGGACACTTTGGCTCTACAATTAGGTATTGTCCTTTACAGGGAGGTTCTACTGTACAAATAAATAAATAATGTGTGACGTTTCAGTAACAGCATCATTATCATCATCAGACAAAATAATAAACGAGAAAAAAATATTGCAGCATGATAGCATTAAATAGTGTTAATTAATAACATGCTGTGATATTTTTTTCTCATTTATTATTATTTTGAATGATGATGGTAACAAGCTATTACTGCAACGTCACACACTATTTATTTATTTGGATTAGGTCTTATTTACTTGTATCCTTTTTAATGAGAAAAAATAAAGTTTCTGCATGACTTGAAGAACTCCTGAGTATGGCAGCTGTCTGCAGGTCCGTGGTCCTGTTCTTGGTGGAGGAGGTCAACCAGAACTTCAGCGACCAGCGGCTACTGGAGAAATCTGTCGTAGAACTGGAGCCCAGAGTCAAGGTGTTGTTCAAGACATTCCGGGATCTGCGGAAACATGGACAGCTCTCTGATGGTGGTATCCTCACTGTGTGAGTTGTCTGGTTCTTGTTGTTGTTGCATACTGCCAGGATCCTCACTGTGTGAGTCTTGTTGTCTATGCAAATCTAGCCCTTGTTGCATACTGCCGGGATCCTCACTGTGTGAATCTTGTTGTCTATGCAAATCTGGTTCTTGTTGTTGTTGCATACTGCCGGGATCCTCACTTTGTGAGTTGTTGTCTATGCAAATCTGGTTCTTGTTGTTGTTGCATACTGCCGGGATCCTCACTGTGTGAGTCTTGTTGTCTATGCAAATCTGGCCCTTGTTGCATACTGCGGGGACTCTCCAAACCCATTGTGTGAATATCCTAGTTCTCTTCTGCGATTCTTGAGCAGGCCTCTCCAGCGACATCTATATTGTACATTTAGGAATTAAAACTATGATATGATTAGGTGCAATTTGGGTGGGTTATAGATTAGAAACACAAGGTAACAAATCTAAATAAATAGATAGTGTGGGGTGTTTCGGTGTTGTTACCATCATCATCCGATAACTCAGTGTATAACTCACTTAGTTTCTAAAGTGACTGCCATGTTTCAGGGGAGATCACGAAGTGGCTGTGGTATACTACAGAACAGGCTACGACCCCAACCTCTACAATGAAGGTGTAAGTAAAATAAAAGCTTCCTTCCTGTTTTTTTTTTTCTAATTTACCTTTATCCAAAAAAGTGAAAAAATAATAATTTGGTGAAGAGAAATAAAAAAAAGGAAATAACAAAGGATTTCATTGATAATTAAGAAAAGTATCCATTGTTAACTAACCCCAACCATGGAGAAAATTAAATACATGAGAGATTTCCATGAGAGACCACAGCCTAAAGCCTGGTCTTTCCTGGAGATGGTCTCTTATTGGATATGGTGTGCTGGGGATGTGTAGAGCTCATCAATGGATGAGCCAATACAGTCAATGATGTATTATTATTATCCCTAGTACACGTACAGGCCATGATAATCATGGTGGGTAGAGGTTGGCGACTGCTTTTACTGTAAGTTCACCTGTCTACACATGTGAAAGCAATTCGACTTTTGCACTTACAAATGTGCCAGAGCCTTGTTTGATTACTTGCACTCGCTAGTGAGGTTGTACTTTTGCAAGAATCGGGGGCCATTTGAGCATTTATTTTTTTAATAATAAAAAAGTGCCCAATGCGGGGTTTGATCTCGGATCGTAGTGGTTGCAAACCAACAGTTTAGATCACCCTTCCACTGTCCCCCTAGTCAATGATGTGGTTTGTGGTTGACAAAAATGAGCAGTGTGTGTCACCCCTTCGACTCTACCCAAGTTGTGTCCTTGTGGGATGGTTGATTGCGTGTTGGTGTGGCTTGTGGAAAGGCCGCTGATAAAATTATAATTATTTTTTATAAAATAATTTAATTTATTTAAAGCCAGAAATATATAAAGAGAAAAGAAGTAACTGCCGTTGGAAGCAAGCCTTGTTGTTGATGATGTGCGTGGCCAGAGAGTCCTGGATGCCGCCCGTGCGCATGCGTAGTGTGTTCTCCCAGCTCTCGCTTGCCGAGGCATAGTGAGGTCACCACACTACCGCCCGTATGTTTAGTGATGCTTTGTCCGCGCTCGCTGAAGCAAAGTGTGGTTGTCACATCCTGTACAGTGAAGGTTGTGTGTGACACAGGATTGGGAAGTCCGGCTGATGGTGGAGAGGAGCCGAGCCATCAAGTGTCCGTCCATCCACTTCCATCTGGCTGGCAGCAAGAAGATCCAGCAGGAACTCTGTCGCCCCGGTGTGTTGGAGAGATATCTCCCTGATGCCACGCGAGCTGCACAAGTCAGGGAGACCTTTGTCCCACAGTACAGCCTGGATATGGTACCTCAACACTTTATTTACATATTTCCCAGTACAGTAGAACAACCCCCGTGAGGCTAGGACACTCTACAATAAGACAGTTTCCATTACCATTTTTATAAAAACAAACACCAAAATGCGAATGTTTCTTTTCACTAATAAATCAAACTACTACTGTCCTTACTGCAATGAAAAATATTGGGAGGGCTGGCTCATCAGTGGTGAACCCTCCCAGCGGTTTCGCCAATTTAATTACCAGGCCGCTTCTTCAGAGCTCTAATACTGTATTGGATCATTCTGCTTTTATATACAACACTAAAGGGTGGAATCTTAGAAATGGTATTCAAGTAAACTATGGACATAAGCTTTTAGGACAGTAGAATTACATTTAAATATTTGCATCGGGCAATGTATAGCAACGCTGTTACTGAAATGTCACACTATTAATTTATTTGGATTTGGTCTTATAACCTTGTTTATAATCTATAATCCAAATTGTGCTTTATCATTTCATCCATTATTATTCATTGGGAGATTTGTTGGCTTTTTTCTTTTTAATATTTCACCTCAATTTAGCCCATTACATTCCCATCACATCAGCTCAGTCCCAATTAACAAATGTTTAATTAAATTGATAAGGCACAATTTGGATTATAGATTATTACCTTGTGTTTAAAATGTTTAATTAAATACATATTTGCATATTGTACAGTTAACCAGAGGTGACTATGAAACCCCAACATTCTAACCTTGTATTTACATCTCTGTATGAAATATTACATGAAGTCTCTAACAGATGTCATTATTGAAATATAAATACATCCCTGCTTTTACACTTTGATTTAATTAATAAGGAATTAAGAGTTTCTTTTCTTATTTCCTAAGCTTTCAGGCCAACATGCTCTTTCAACATGGCGTGAAGTTGTACTTCAGGATCTCCATGATGAAGGGCATGTTGGATCGAAAGCTTAAGAAATAATAGAAATAAGAAACCCTTGATTCTTTTTCTTTCTTATCTTCACTCAATCATATTAAGGTATCAAGCTTGTTGATGGTGTCTGCCGGGGAAGAGTAGAGTTCATCAATGGATGAGTCAATACAGTCAATAATGTGTACCCTTGATCCTTATTTATTAAATCAAAGATGTCATATTTAAGAAGAAAAAAAAAGGCATCTCCTGATATGCAAATAAAAGTAGCTGTAGCTTGCACCATTTTGTCAGAATAAATATCAACTAATCACTTATTTTTTCCTCACTCTTTTAGAATTAGCCAAATACCTTCGTCTACGTGTTTGTTTGACCAGCAAGAAGTAATTGGGAAGTTTTAAAAGAAAGTATTTATTTCTTTGTTAAGGCATATGTTATCAAGACATATGTTAATATATATATATTACAAAAAGTCAAAACTGCAACTCCACAGAGTAACATCAGTGATAATAATATGCTCACTGATAATTTAACAATATACAAGAAGAATATACTGTAGATGTGCCAGCTGCTGTTACAAATACCCTTTCTTGAAGAAAAGCTAACTATGTACACATTTTGGACTGTTGGCTCTCATCAGCGTGGTACAAGCTGTACCTCAATAACCCAAAAAAACTGGTCTTCAGGTCATCCTGAAAAAAATCATGAAACAAGTATTTAGTCCGGAACAGGTTGAGGTACAGTATGCAACAGGCTGATGAAGGTCAACAGCCTGAAACACATAACGGTTAGCTTTTCTTGATTAATCTAGAATGGGTATTTGGCTAATACTAGAATAATGAAAAATGGACCTTTGGAAAGAGGCTGTTGCTTATCATCAAACAGCTCGAGGAGCATGGACTCATGAAATTTGTGTAATCTTTACACAAGGGGATAGGAAACAACAACTACATTGCAGACCATTAGAGCATGGACTCGTGAAATTTGTGTAATCTTTACACAAGGGGATAAGAAACAACAACTACATTGCAGACCATTGGAGCATGGACTCAGGGGATTTGTGTAATCTTTACACAAGGGGATAAGAAACAATAACAACATTGCAGACCATTGGAGCATGGACTCATGGTATTTATGTAATCTTTACACAAGGTGATAAGAAACAATAACAACATTGCAGACCATTGGAGCATGGACTCGTGGAATTTGTGTAATCTTTACACAAGGGGATAAGAAACAACAACAGCATAATAAATATCAATGATTCGTCAATATTTATGCCAACAGATGATGTAAGCCATCAAAAACTTTTTAATTGCACGATCGGGGCATTCCCTTTTTATTAATTAATCCACCTGATCCCAATATAATTTCACTTTTATAGTGTTTTTTTCACGTTATTTGTCTCCACAGAACCGGGAAGGGGACCAGGCTGTGGAACTTGCCCTGAAGAACCCAGCTGACTATGTCCTCAAGCCACAGAGAGAAGGTGGAGGTGAGTACATGCAATAGAAACCTCACATGGAGAGTGTTTGTTTTCCCCAACTATATCTCCCTATATATTTTTTTTTATTGCAGCAGGAAGTTTTTGTTTGAATAAAAAAATGATGCTCACAAAAATTTGCATAATTACTCATTCAGTAGAACCTCCCTGAGAAGACATTGTCACTAGAAAACACCTCAAAGGACAGTTTTCCTAAAAAAAAAAGACCTTTATTGCCTCAATTAGCTGGTAATTTTCTCTCTAAAGGCCATTCAGTCTCTAGAAGTTGTCATCCTAAGGAGGTTCTAACTACCTCAGTAAAATAACTGGTGTTTTTGAATGATGTTCCCCCAGGCCACAACATCTATGGGGAAGATATCCGGGAGGCTCTGTTAAGATGGGGGCAGTCGGAGGAACGTCAGAGCTACATCCTGATGGAACGGGTCCGTCCCCCCACCTGGAACAACTACCTAGTCCGGTCTGATTCCCCTCCAGTCCAGGCCTCCATTGTCAGTGAACTGGGGGTGTACGGGGTGGTGCTGGGGTGAGTCTTCTTCCACTCTTGCATATCTCCCCATGTGTTAAGATTACGCGAGGTCAAGATTGAAGGAACCTCCTCCCAACAAGTAAGACCCTCACCTAAGGTCTTGATATCAGTTTGGACTGCCTTGGGTGATCAAGCCAGGAAGGAAAATAACGAAGACAGAAACCAGCGGCTACACGTGCAGAAGCTCTTGCTCTACTAAGAAACTCTTTATTTCAACAACACGGCTCAGTTATATACAAAAGGGAAATTTACATAATAACAATTTATACACTCAATAGAAAATCTGCATCTCCAGTCATACATTCAAAAGATATATTTACATATTGTATGTTACGACTTTTAACACCATGTGTCATTGTTGCTTATCTCCCCTTGTCTCATTGTTGCATATCTCCCCATGTGTCATTGTTACATATCTCCCCATGTCTCATTGTTGCATATCTCCCCTTGTGTGAACATTTCACACTCTGGCAAACACTTGTATTTAAAATACTATAGTGCACCATTGTTCCAGGAATGAGAAGTCCATCTTGGTCAATGAGGAAGCCGGACTCCTCCTCCGCAGCAAGGTGATTGGAACAGAAGAGGGTGGGATTGCAGCCGGCTACGGAGTGTTGGACTCCCCCTGGCTCAACTGACCGTATATATGTAAATAACTTTTGTGTGGACAGCCAATCTCTGATTAGCTCCCCGCTAGGTTTCATTGATTATGAGGACCAATGGCTCTTGTTGTTGTTGTTAGAATTACCTTGCGATATATATATATATAGAAATATATCCACTTTGTTACACCATTTGATACCGAATCACAAAAAAGAGCCAAATTCCCATGTATTCTGAAGCCATCTGACGATTGTAACAACGACGCTACCCAACCATCACACCTACTTTACATATTTGCTACCTTTCAATTTGCATATTGTCTTGTGATTTGCATATTTGAGCTATTGTTGCACACAGTTTTTTTTTTTATTGCAACCCTCATCGATATATCCATTTTTAAAGCATTTCTCTCTCTCTACTCCAAAATATGCATTTAAATTCTATGCAAATTAAAACTATGAACCTCTATATATATATTTTAAGCCGAATAGTTAGTTACCTTTTGTATATTTTTGTTGTTTTATTATAATTTTATCTCAGAAAATATTAAAATATATATATTTTGCTGTATTTGTGAAATTAACAGTTTTGTTTTTATTATTCACCTTCATGTGACCTTCTTGCTTTTTGTTATAAACAGGAATGAGAACTTTTTTTATATATATAAGTAGGGACTGTTGGAAAACTGATGAAGGGATTAAGTCAAGGTTATAGATGATAAGGCACAATTTGGATTATAGATTTTAAACACACGGTAATAAGACCAAATCTAAATGAATAAATATGTTTCAGTAACAGCGTTGTTACCATCTTCAGACAAAAGTACTGATTCAATTCTCAATTCAGTAGTTCTCAAAAGTTCTCATTCAGTACTTTTGTCTGAAGATAGTAACAATGCTGTTACCCAAACGTCACACACTATTTATTTATTTGGATTTGGTCTTATTACCTTGTGTTTAAGGTTATAGACGTTTATTGTCCTTTGACACTTCAGTGACCCACTTACGCCCTTTACAAAAAAAAAGATGGAAAGGTTATTGGTGTGAAGTATTGTCTTTACTAATAAGCTTCACTACATAATTCACCAATAAGCTTTCTACCTTTTTTTTTGGAAAGGACGAGAGTGGGTTGCCAATATGCAAAAAGACAATAAATGTTTATAAAAAGGTTGATGATGAAGTCTTGAATTTATCCAACCTTTTATACATCTATACATATTACGGTGTATTTTGTATGATCTCTAGGAGCTGTTATAAAAACTTTTTATAATAATGAAAAATTAATCTCAAAAACTCAATATATTAAGCATTCTCAAATATCAAGTGTTTTAAAAACTATATTCTTAAAGGATATTGATGAGAAGACAAAAAAGTTTTTAAAGAAATTGCTCATCTTTGCCTACCTTTTAACCTTTATCTTCACCAATTTTGCATATCTATTTTTTTACTATATGATCATATTTATGAATATTCATATAAATATAAAAAGGTTATATATATATGTGTGTTTTAAAAAATAGATTTGCATAGAAATAAAATGAGTTTTAATGAACAAATGATTACAAGCAGGATCAACATGAAAGCTGGTATAAACAAGTTGATATATACAGGTATTTACATACATGTATAGAAATGTTTACAGGGTGAACATTGTGGTAGACATATTTACATATGTAATTGCATAAGTTGGCCTGTTGTGGGGATGGATTACTGAAAATTAGTTTGCTTCTTATTTTTAGGTGGACTGTGTTAAACCAAATACAAGGTAATAAGACCAAATCCAAAAAAATAGTGTGTGACATTTTGGTAACAACGCTGCTACCGAAATGTCACACACGATGTATTTAGGTTTAAGTCTTATTACCTTGTGCTTTAGTCGTTTTAGAAATGATTGATGTTTTTTTTTTTTTTTTTAATGCTACTTTTTAAATCCTATGTAATTTATTTGTTAAGTATTTATATTGGAGATTGTATCATTTTCAGTCCAATCAAATCGCAGATTACAGCCTGTATAACGCTATATTTGTTTACGCACTTGAATTTTCTTTCTTTAATTTTGCGTTTTCTCTCCCAGACATGGAACAAATTTACATATGGGAAAAGTTGTTAAAGTCAATATTCTAAAATTATATCTATATATAAAAATATGGGTTTTCTCTCCCATCAAAATAAATACTAAAACAAAGTGCAAGATAAACACCACTTGGCAGATTGTAAAGATTCCATTTGATCCCTTGTGGATCTCAAGGAGTAAAGTCCATCCTGGACTGACGAAGACCATTATCCCAAAACTATGATTTCCAGGTGGACGTGTCTCAGTTTGCCAAAGCTGGTGTTGTGGCTTTGTCACCGACTAGTTTGTGGCGATGTTTAATAGATAGCGTCTAGTTTTGACATCTATTTTGACGGGAGAGGCGCCCTATGATTTTATACGGGTTATACAGATATTCATGTACAAAAAGAGACATCTCTGCCATTTTCTAAACAACAATGGTATCTAGTTTTGACATATAATTTGAGGGGAGAGGTGAACTTTTATATTTTAATGAAATAGAGTTCTTTTGTTTTAAAAAGGCTACAAGTTTACATATAACTACTTTGTTAGGTTATCAATCAGCGCAAGGACAACAGCTACAAGGGACAAACCCAAAGTTCCATATTGGACAATAGAGAAGAAATAACGGCCACAACAAAGGGCGAAGTTATGTGTCAAATGATCCACCTCATCTACAAATCCATTCTTTATTTGAACAAGATTTTCATTTCAAAGAATTATGAAATATGTTGCATTTTATTTAAAAAAAAAAACAAGCTTACATATCGGATCTACAAAAATGGATTTATTTTTACCAATATTTGAACACTGGTCCAAGTTTTGTCCAAGTATAACAACATGTTTGTTGGCAGTGCAATCAACACCATTCAACACACATTGCATATCTCTATATTTACATATTACTCTGTATTTAAATACATAAACAGTTTATAGTTAAGGAGATAACTGCAATTAAATATACATAATAAATGAAGGCATAATTTGCATAGATTGCATTGTTGTTTAAAACGGTAAGCTTTCACACAATAGTGCTTCATCAGGCCAATGGTTCTGCAAAGGTATAATGAAGCAATACTCTGTGTGAAAGCCTGCCATTTTAAATGATAATCTATACAAATCGTTCCATTGTTTGTTGTTGTGTCCAATGAAGTGCCTCAGATGTCTCCATGCATCTCTATCACAGCAGCAGCAAGTTCCTTTGTTTATTACGTACATATAAAAACATAGTTGTTTGGTTTTCCATCTAAGTTTCATCTCTTTAGACATCATTATAGGAAGTTTATTTTTACTGCTGTGTCACATGACTCGTTTTACACTCATGGACAAAACTTAAGAAAGAGGGAGTCTTTGATGTTGCCAGTCATCTATTTTTTTTTAAAGGAGAGTCAATTTTGTTCACATTTTTATCTTGTGTATCTTCAATAAAGGTCACTTTAATGATAAAGCACAATTTGGGATTATAGATCATAACTACAAGAAAATAAGACCTAATCTAAATGACAAAACTTCACACACTATTAATTTATTTGGATTAGGTCTTATTTTCTTGTGGGTCACTCTAATATCAGAGTTATTGTCTGTCCCGATATACATGATAAAAGGTACAACTTCCTTAAGTTTTGTCCATGAGTGTAAATTTACTTATTTTATTAGACTAGTCACAATGATTGAATAAATTTATCTTTTTCTTATTTATATATTTTCTGAAAATTGGTATGCTTAAAATTTTGAAATTGTAAACCATAAACTAACATGACATACGTATATGCAACATCACTTGAAGTTAATTATTAGTTATATCTATATATCACTAAGTTATACAAGGACTTTTAACCTGTTTATATGTAAATATGGTGTCTGTTTTACATAGACTGCTGCTGATTGGTTCTCTCCTGCTTCTCATCTCGCAAGGTAACCAAGTAATGCTTTTTTAAAAGTATAGAGGAACAAAATGTTAGAGTCTTCTTCTTCTTTCATATCTCCACTCAATCATATCAGGGTATCAAGCTTATTAATGGTGTCTGTCGGGGATGAGTATAGCTCATCAATGGATGAGTCAATACAGTCAATAATGTGTTTTGGGGTTGCAGGTTGACACTTAGTACGTAGTGGGAAAATCTTGCAACCATTCTGGAAAGTCAGGGTGTTAGAGTAAAAAAAAAAAACACTTCCTGATCATGTAACTGTATTTTGCTGAGGAATCTGATAGATGGCAGTACATCATCATCAGCAACATTTACTTGTATCATCACACATGTCAGAGTTACCTATTCAATAATAAATCTTAATTTACACTCATGGACAGAACTTAGGAAGTGGAAAGTCTTTGATGTTACCAGTCGTCTATTTGTTTTTTTAAGAAGACAGAGTCAATTTTGTTTACACTTAGTTATCTCATGTGTCTTCAATAAAGGTCACTGTAATATCTTTCACAGTTATTGTCCTGATATACATGCTATAACTTCTTCAAGTTTTGTTCATGAGTGCAGTTGTAGGAGACAGATAAAGAATACTGAAAGTCAGAAATATATTTTGTAGGTTGGATGGATAGATGTAATTCAGACATAACAATCCTATAGTATAAAATCTCCAAACAAGTCATTATGGTTTGTTGTCTTTTCTTCAGAGGAAATATTTATTTCAGGTGAATTAAAGCTGGCAGTCCTCTTCAACAGACTTCTCTAATCAAATTACAAGACTATTTTAGATGCGTAATATTCTTTTTAAAATAAAACTATTTCTACTGCCCCCTTACTGCAATGGAAAAATTAAAGGGAGGGCCTGGCTCATCAGTGGTGAACCCTCCCAGCGTACCTTCTCTAACTTGATCGATCCATAGACCTAGTCTGGTGACCTTGTCCAGCTGGTCCATTCATTAAGGATTTTCCTGGGGAAAGAAATGTGATGGTTTACCTTCAGTACCAACACACCGTAGATCTAACCGACTATAAAAGGTACTTGAAGTTCCATATCTGGTGACGTCCGCCACGTAGGATTGTCCCTTCCTTATATAGTATTTATAACACTCCTACAGTACCTTGAGAAGCCAAAAAAAGAACTTACCGGGTTTCAATCTTGGAATCTTCTCTTATTTTATTGTTGTTTCTTATCCCCTTGTACAGAGATGACACAAATTCCATGAGTCCATGCTCCTCGAGCTGTGTGGAATCTTCTAATATGTATAAGCAAATATGTTTACCATTGCTCACAAGGTAATAAGACTAAATAAATAGTGTGTTTTGTGTATAAAAGTGGGCCTTGTATTTGAAATGATAAGGTATGGGTTGATTTTTAAATGTTTTAATTATCTAGGAATGAGATTACATAATATAACACACAATAAAAATAAAAGTACATACTTGAGGTGTAACATCGAAGGCAGTAAACAATGGAAATAAAGTTTATTCAATTACATCTTATATTTACAACACAACGTTGTCGAATCTATTTCTAACATTATTAAAAATATATAACTGTGTGTGAGGTTTCTGTAACACCCTTGTTACCATCTTCAGACAAAAGTACTGGATTATTCATTATTGTCTGAAGATGATAACAATGCTGTTACCGAAATGTCACACACCATTTATTTATTTGGATTTGGTCTTATTACCTAGTGTTTATAATCTATAATCCAAATTGTGCTTTATCATTAAACATTGCTCTAAGTATCTATCAACGGTTTATTCTCTCTTGGAGAAGTCGACAGTAGCTGTTAAAAACTCCGGAAGGTTTTTTTTATCTCCTAACAAAGTTGTTTACTTGAAATAACTAGTACTGAACACCAAGAAGTAACTAATATCACTGCCAACCATTTAAGAGACCCTACTATTATAATTTTTCTTATTTAGTACTTTTGTCTGAAGATGGTAACAAAACTGTTACCAAAGTGTTATCTTCTTTATCATTGGTTAACGTATGCTCAACTTTTCTACTGAACTGTAGAACTGGTGTAGTACAAGTAAATAAATCTCTCATTACTAAATGAATCAGAGAAACTATAAGCTTGAGGGATTAGCCTATTAAATATGTAAATATATTTTGACACTTGCTACGCTGAGATAGTTATATACATCAAACTAATTGCCTTAATGAACTATATTTATAAATTTAATTGCCATCTATCTATAAAAAATTTGCAACAATTAAATTTTGGGCAATGTGTTTCTCTCTTTTTACATATATCATCAAATATTATCTCTACAGACCCCTTACTCTAATGATAAAATCTTATTGAATGAGAATGTTTGTTCACCACTGATGAGCCAAGCCCTCTCATTCGATAAATTTTAATTATTGCAGTAATGTCTGTAGATATAATATTTGATGATATAATGAACAAAGACAATTTTTTGTCAAAATAATTTTATTGACATCTTGTCAATGAAATATATATGTCAATACATGCAAAAGTGCACAGTCTGCACTATTTTAAAAAGATAATTATTGTGTATAATGTACATGGCGCCTCTGTCACCGCTGCAGAGTTTGGTGGAGAATCGCCGGCGGGTCTCCAGCGATACCACGCATAATGAACAAAGAGAAACACGTTAAAAAGCGTGAAATCATAAGGCGAAAAGTTTTCTTTAAAGTTTTTATTATTTTCCCGAGCTTTCGAGTATTTCTACTCTTCTACAAGAGAAAAATAACTCCAGGCGAGATTATATATAAACTAAGAAAGATAAACAAATTGCCAAAATTTATTTTATAAAAATTAATTAATTTTAATTATAATTAAATACAAGTGTAACTTTTTCTATCTCTCTCTCTCCAACACAGAAAACAGTTACAAAAGATATTACATTCAAACACCGTGTGTCAAAGAAAAAAAAAACGGTAAAAAAAGAGATAAAAAGGACGGAAGTCATTGCCACACCATAGCGGTACCACGGACCGTCCATCTTCATCCTTTCACTCATTACGCGGATTGTGAAACTGCGGGTCGTCGTATTTTTTAAAGGAAGAATTCACAAATGAGGTGAAGGCCATTGGGTTCCAGGAGATCTCCCCCCCCCCCCCCTCCCTCTCTCTCTTAAAAAAGGAGGCCCACCGATGTTTAACGGGGAGCTTTGCCCCTACCTACATCATCTCTCCTTGTGTAAATCTCCTTTTATGTAAAGTCCTCAATATGTAAATATGTATATAACAAAGTTATCGGAGTCATCTCTCTCTTGTGTAAATCTCCTTCTTTTATGTAAAGTCTCCAATATGTAAATATGGATATAAAGTTACCAGAGGATGTTATTCATATACCACGGAAAGTTAATATATACACAATACTACTGCATACACAACGTAAACGTATACAAAACGTAATGGTGGTGATAAAAAAAAAGAGTTACAACACCAGTTTTGACAAATACAGACAATAAACCAACAACCAGTATACCATGGTTTCGTACTATGACCCTCATCAGTACAGTGACGGCTTCGATTTGGTGACATCCTACGAGAGGACGAACCTATTAGGAGTTAATATGTTTGTTGTGGATACAGCTGATATACTTTATTGCCAGTTAATGGAGTGGGGGAACAAGGTAGATGGACTTGTCTCAAATATCCGACATCAGAAGGATCCTCCTCATCTACGGCCGACTCCCGCCCAGGTCGGACAAGTTTCTCTGGCAACGTCTTGTAGGATCATCCACACGCCAGGAGGAAACTCGCCGTATCTTCAACTCGCTGCAGATGTGACCAGACTCTGTCTTCCCCAACACACGAATGCTGATTTTGGTGCCTGTTCTCCTCACATATGGAAGCTGGAGTCCATCCAATCTTTCCCCAACTTTACTCTGGTATCTTGGCTTCTCTGATAGCTTTTCATCTATTTTACAATGTTCTACTTTATTATAAACACAGTTTTTTTTATAAATTAGATAAAATAAACGAGTGTAGGAAAAATCATTGTTCTATATTGGTGGAGATATAAACCGTTGTTTTTCGATAGCCGCATCTCCGGATTGAATCCCGCATTGGGGACACATTTAAAAAAAAAATGCTTCAATGGCTCACATTCAACTTTATTCAACTATAAATACAAAGCGCGATGTCCCGCCAAGGACACTGGCGCCCAAAGGAAAGCAATACAAGAGAGAGAGAGGGAGAATCTATATATCCAAAATATATGCACAAGGCATTTACCATATTCTTTAAATTGGTTTCAAACAAGCATACTATATACATAGGTAATTTAATTTAAACACACCTCAAAATAAAGAAAAAAGGAAAAAAAATCATATATACGATTCTTGAAAAAAATCCAATCAAACCATTGAGTACAAGTAACCAAACGGGGCTCTGACACATTTTTAAGTTTAAAAGTAGAATTTCACTATCTACATGTGGTGTACTTCCAGTAAAAAGCCGTCGCCAACTCATCATGAGTATCATGACCTGTACGACTTGTACTAGAGATAATTAAAAAAATAAATAATAAAAGATGAAGATTCACACGGAAATTTACAAACTATTGAAGTTTTGGATCAACATGCTAGCCGTGTTTGCAGTTAGACTTTCAAATGGCGACAATATCAATTATGGTATAATTACACTCATGGACACAACTTAAAGAATTTGTACCTTTTAGCATGTATATTCAGACAATAAATCTGAAAGATATTACAGTGACCTTTATTGAAGACACACGAGTAACCTAGTGTAAACAAAAAATAGCCTCTTTCTCCTTAAAAAAAAAAAAAAAAAAAAAACAGACGACCGGCAGCATCAAAGACTTTCCACTTCCTTAAGTTTTGTCCATTAGTGTATTACACCGTAAAAACGGACAACACGTTCTATTATAACTGCCTCTATTTCAGTAGGAATTTTTGTTGAATTCATCAAAACCAATTTCTAGTAAATCCAGCGGTTTCGACAGTTAAACGGCTGGAAAGGTTCACCACTGATGAGCCAGGCCCTCCCATTAATTTATCATTGTAGTAAGGTAGTATAAAATGTTAATTTATTTTAAAAAGAAACATAGGCATGTTAAAAATAGTTTCAATTTTTAATAACAGATGGCGCGCTAATGCAACATCATATTAATAAAGTTATTTTTTACTGTGTTATAATTAAAGTAAAACTTTGATTAAAAAATGAGCCGGGGATATAGAGCGGACCTCATAAACACCTAAAACAATCCCCAACATTAGTAATATAATGAGTTAAAGTTCAGCGGTGTTCGTTATAGCGAGGTTTTACTGTAATTAATATCATGAAGGGGGTTCACCAATGATGATCCAAGCCCCTCCCTCACTATTATTCACCGCAAGGAAGAAGCATCATAAAGTATATATAAGCATAAAACTTTTAAATAACTCAAAATTTTAATTTACATAATCGGAATATTGACATATTAGCATTTTTCTATAGAGCGATTCCGATCGTCATGCCCCCATACGGTAAAAAGAGGAACTAATCACATTTATCCTCCACAGGTAATATATACTTATGGAATATTTCGAGTGTAAATGGATATTTTACACACAATCAACTATACACCTAGTACAATAACTTATTTCCATATTTACGCCATGTAATTTTGTCATTCAATTATCAACCAAGACACTAGAGCCACTTTATGGACACACTTCGATCGCCATGCCCCCATACGGAATAACGGGGAACTACGCTCAAACTATTTTACATATTTCCCAAATCTAAACATTTTTATGCCAATATTCAATCGCTAACAGATATTAATAAATAATTTTATAAATTAAATAGGCTATTTTTAAAATATTTCTCAAACGTTTTATATATAATAGTTTTTTTATATAAATTTAAAATAGAAAGCCTTTTTTATTTATATATAGGTTTTTAACTTTTAATTAGACATTTTAAATTTATATTTAGACATTTTTCATTTTAATTTAGACACTTTAATTTTTATTTAGACATTTTCAATATTAATTTAGACATTTTTCATTTTAATTTAGACACATGGGCTTTTTATAGAAAAGTCCATGAGTCTAAATTAAAATGAAAAATGTCTATATATAAATTTAAAATGTCTAAATAAAAGTTAAAAACCTATATATTGGCCTACATAAAAAATATTATATGCATTTTAAACTATAATTTAATGTGCTTTAATGATTTATATCAAATTATAATTTGAAAATTTTCAGAAAAAAAAAAGTAAAATATCCCGGTGATAAATGGTTATAGTTCATCTTTTTGCCGTATGGGGGCAGGGCGATCAAAGTCGGCCCGTAAAAAGAGAGATGCTGTAAATTTTCCAGTTATGCAAATTTCAACTAATGAGCTGCAGATAAAGTTGAACACACTATTCTACCTATTGTAGATAAATAAATTATTGGAAGGGCCTGGCTCATCAGTGGTGAATCCTTTCAGATGCTTCACTCGTTTAATCTACAAGTCAGCTGATTGGACAAGCTTTATAAAACAGACACCTAACCTTTTAATCACAGTAAAAATGATCTTAAAATACTAAATATATACACTATGTACATTAATTAACACATTGTGGTAGTTTAAACTGGCGAAACAGTTTGGAGGGTTTACCACGGATGAGCCAGACCCTCACAATATTTTTCCTATTGCAGTAAGGATTTTTGGACACAATTTCAAGGTTTTATGATTTTAAAAAAAAATATGTTTCATAATAATAAAAAAATATATTAGTATATATATTTTTGGAATTATTATTCAATTAACATTAATACATTTAATACATTACCAAAAAATGGGGGGGAGGGTTGAGGATAAATAAAAAACACAAAAGATATAAATTAAGACTATTATATTCAACACAAATTGCCGATCAAAATCTCAAATTGCATAACTCGCATATTTACATATAACTTCTCCTCCACGGGCCGACTTCGACCATCCTGCCCCCATACGGCAAGAAGACGAACTAATCCTATTTATTGGTATTTGATTTTTCTGGAATTTTCTGAAAGTAAAAAATGTTTCACAACTCAACATCCACGTTTAGAGTTTTCTTTAAACACCAGGCATGAATACACTCCGATTAAAGCTTAAAAAAAAAAAAAAAACAGTTTTCTAATGTAAAAAAGCATTTTTATATGCAAAGTATATAATTTAAATATCTTTAACTATCAAAAAAAAATTTTTTTTTTCTAAAAACACTATAGGAGGATACACGAATTAATTTTAAGACCAAATTATCGGGGTGGAAAATATGGAAATAAATAAAATGCAGGAGTAGTTCGTCTTTTTGCCGTATGGGGGCATGACGATCGAAGTCGGCCCGTAGGAATAGCTGATCTTGTGGAGTTGTTTCGCTCGGCTGGAGGACTTCTATATGCAAATTTTATGTATTTCCATCTATATGAAGTTTTTGGCGCAATTTATTCCATATTGTATTGGGAACTACAAATCTATAGAAACGTTTTATTCAGACTATTTTGCATAATGTTCTGTAAAATTTTAAAAATCTCAAATATTTCATTTCTTAAAAATCAATTACAATTAGTTTATATTTAATAATTTATTCAAAATTTGTATTAAAGATTCCAATGGTAACTTGTACAAAAGCCTGTGACGTAACAATGACACTAAAATCACTTTATGGACCGACTTCGATCGCCATGCCCCCATACGGAAAAAAGGTGAACTACACTCAAACTATTTTACATATTTCTCAAAATTAAATCAATATTTATTTTTATTTATTTATTTTCTAATTTTTTCATATATCAATAAATTATTTCAAGAGCTAAATACATTATTTTATAATATACCATTTTTATAAATAATTGGATTTTTTTATTTATTTAAAAGAAAAATCATTCCTTATAAATTAAATAGAATTTATAAATCTATATTAATAAAATGCAAATTTCATAAGTGTTGTTCACTAAAAACTTTCGTTACAATGCATCAATTTCGATCAAATTTTCAACATTTATGTAAAACGAGATGGAGCAGGTTTTGCTTAACATCAAAATATTTTTCCCTAACATTAACATGCGTAACTTCGCTGTTATCGATTAAATACAAAAAAAAAATCAACAGAGTTAATTTTATTTATATATAAATATAAAATTAAATTTCAACAGAGTTAATTTTTTTTACATACTAGCTAATAATCTCAATCTAAAAAATATTCAAAACAAGCAATTTTAAGATAACACCATATGTAAAACAGTCGGCCAAGAAAACAAATAACGTGTAATATATATATATATATATATAATAAATATAATATATATAATATAACGGTATAATAACGGTATAAAGAAATAATGAGCCTATCGTTCAAATTTATAATTGTAACGAATAGTATTTTAATTAAAACATTTTAAAAACACACAGTTTGGAACGGGACGTTTCACAAGAGTGACATCCATGGCGCCATTTTATAATTGTAACGAATAGTATTTGAATTAAAACGTTTTTAAAATATATACGCACTCGGGTAAAACCCGGGCGTTGCCCGGGCCATTCGTATTATATAAATATATAATAAAAAATATAATGTAATGAATATTATTATCATTATTATCATAATAGTCTATGTTCCGGAAAATTATTTTCAATAATATTCGTTAGGCAAACTTTCACTCAGATAAAACCCGGGCGAAGCCGGGTACACATCCGCTAGTATACATATATATTATGTAGTTTTAAAGATAAGTCAATTTATTAGATATTATTTTGACTTGTAATTTATAATAATAAAAAAAAAAATCCAGAAAATAGTACAATATCCCGGTAATATATTATTTTAGTTCGTCATTTTGCCGTATGGGGGCAGGGCGATCGAAGTCGGCCCGTAGAAGGAAGATTATGTAAATTTTCAAGTTGCGCTTTGAAGCAACTTTTAAACAACAGGTGTGTTGAACACACTATTCTACCTATTGTGATAAACATATTATTGGAAGTACCTGTCTCATCAGTAGTGAATCCTTCCAGATGTTTAACCAATTTATCTATAAGTCAGCAGTAACTGTATCATCAGCAAAAATTATCTTAAAATGCTGAATAAATAATGACAATAAACTGGTGAAACTACTGGCAGGGTTCCCTACTGATGAGCCAGGCCTTCCAAATTTTCTTTGATAATCAATTTGAGGTTTTTTAATATATATATATATATATTACCTATTTTACATACACACCCATTTATCAGTATATCTTATATGGAATTTTTGAGCCAAGTCATCCGCGTTAGCAAAAAAAAAAAATTAATTAAATAAACAAAAAATACAAAGTTATAAATTAGACTACTATGTTCAACATAAATTGTCAAACAAAATAGCTCAAATTTGCATAACTCGGATATTTACATATAATCTCTCCTCCACGGGCCATCTTCGACCATCCTGCCCCCATACGGCAAGAAGACGAACTAATCCTATTTACAGATATTGATATTTTTGGGATCTTCTGAAAGTAAAAATTGTTTTACAACTCAACACCCACATTGAGAGTTTTCTTTAAAAACCAGGCATGAATACACTTCTCGATTAAAGCTAAAAAAAAACAATATTTTCTATTGTAAAAAAAAAAAATCCACACACACAACAGAAACAGATTCTCTAAATATTGATAAATGACATATTAATTAATTTATTAATTAATATATTTGTTCAAAATAAAACATTATATGGAGAGATATACGTCCAAATTGTAAGAAGAAATCGGGGTGTAAAAGATGGAAAGAAATAAAATAGTTGTAATAGTTCGTCTTTTTGCCGTATGGGGGCATGACGGTCGAAGTCGGCCTGTAAAACGCAACAATGAAGTCTTTTGGTACAACTTCTTTATTAACTTTGTGAATTGATAAATATGATAATTTCTCTCTTTACATCATCATTATCATGTTGTGTCATCCACCAGACACTTGTTTATATGGTGAAACAGCGCCATCTATAGCCAGAAATAGGAACTATTTAACGCGATTTTGGTCAAAAATATATATATATTTTTTTTTTTACGGTAAGACAAATATTTTAAAGGGGCCTGGCTCATCAGTGGTGAACCCCCTTCTATTTTAAACTGATTTAAACTGGCGAAACTGCTTGTGAGAATTAACCATTTTTGAGTAAGACCTGTATAATAGTTTTCTCATTGCAGTAAAGGACAGAAGAAAATTGTCTTACACTCATGGACAAAACTTAAGGAAGTGGAAAGTCTTTGATTTCACCGGTCGTCTATTTTTTTTTTTGAAGGAGACGGAGTCAATTTTGTCCACACTTGGTTGTCTCGTTTTTATTCAATAAAGGTCTCTGTTATATCTTTCAGAGTTATTGTTTGAATCCCGATATACATGCTAAATGGTAAAACTTCCTTGAGTTTTGTTCATGAGTGTATATGCAAATTCAAGAATTATTGCTTGCGAACTTCTTTGATCGACGGTCCACATTGAAGTCTTTACCCAACATTCTCATTGTCAAGCTTTCGTCCTCTTCCACAGCTGTCTGAAATGTCTGGTTGTCGGATGGTCGAACTCTTCCTTCACCCGCGAAGTTTGTATTTTCTTTTTTAATTAAACAAAACCCTATTTTTTTTAAATAAATAAAAAAACATCTAGGAGAAAAGCTGTTATAACTATGCAACAACCCAATATTTCTGAATTTTCATAATGGCAAAACGCAAGGTTTTTTTTTTTTTGCGGAAAATTTAATAGGGAAAGAAACGGCTGCGAAGTGATTATTCGTAGAGGAATCAGCCGGTTCTCTCTCCATCATGATTAATCAGTGAGGAGGGTAGGGTGCTAATGAGGCCGGAAGTGTAAAAGGAATTTGCCAACACGTGAGCTCCCCGGTTTGTTGACTCTCCTATGTTTAAGGCTTTTCAGGAATTTCTCTAACGGCCGGCCATAGAACTTCTAAATTACTTCCTGTACTGGGCCTATTCTACACTTTATTTACGTTCTGTTTGGTTACTAACCCTCTGATGAATAGGTGAAACCTATGCAAATAAATATAAATTACATATTTACATATATATAAAATTTATTGGTAGAGTTGATTTACCCAACAATAAGAAGCCAAAACCTTCTTTTCCCCATCCAAACATAAAAAAAGAATAGAAATAATTTTTTGTGACTACCTTTTTTTCAAAAATGAAAACAATTTTTCTATTTGAGATTACCTGACTCAATCATTATGATGACCAACTCAGTTTAAAACTATATTAAACTGGCGAAACAACTGGAAGGATTCACCACTGATGAGCTAATAACATCGAGGAAGAGCAGTTAGGAAATCGCTTTATTTGTGAAAATGAAACACATCATGCTAAATATTTGCTAAGCCTAGATAAAAAAATAAAGGAAATAAACATGTTTAGCTATTCAAATTGTAAAAAAGCTAAATATTTGAGAGGATCTTGTTAATAAACCCCCAATACACAAATTCTTAAGTTATGATGCATTAGCGCGCCATTTGTTATCAAAATTCGAAACTATTATTATATATCTACTAGATTAAACTGGCGAAACCGCTGGGAGGGTTCACCATTGATGAGCCAGGCCCTCCCATTAATTTTCCCATTGCAGTAAGGACAGTATAAATTGTTTATTTTTAAAAAGAATCATACGCGTCTATAATATAAATTTTTAAGTGTTTACCACTTGGGAACCTACGAGATTACATGTTCCGTTGAGAGAGAGAGAAGAGAAGAGAGAACTGCTTACTACGTATATAAAGGGAGAGGTACCCAAATTTGATAATGAACGTATATTAAGTGAGACAAAGGCCGCTTGAAATACAAATTTCTATTTATGATGTAAATATATTCTTACCGTCATAATAAAGATTCTTATCTTCTTTTATATTTTGATTTAATCAAAATAAGGAATCAAGGTTTTCTTTTCTTTTATTTCTCGAGCTTTCGGGCCAACAATGCTCTTCAACACGTAGATCCAGAAGTACAATCTCTAGCCAGTTATAACTGACTCTCTATGTTGAAGAGCATGTTGGCCCGAAAGCTTATTGATTTAATCAAAATATACTTACCGTCTTTATCCAATCCCCAGTGATACTGCTCGTCATTTATCTATTTGCATAAGCTGTATTTTTTTTTATTATAAGCTGTATTATTTGCATAAGCAATATTATAGCTACCATGGTACGTCTGTTTGTCAAATAAAGCACACATCCGCAGTTTTTTTTTTTGTCCGTTTATAAAAAATATATTTCAGGATATTTAAATAAATGTATACAAAATATGTAAATATAAATGTATGTGTAAATATAGTTTACAGTTTATAGAGAATATAAAGACAGCGGGGGCAGTATACCATCATATAAAAAAAAGTTGATTATATATATAAAAAGTGTAAAAAAAAAACATATAAATAATAAGTTAAAAAAAGATATGTATTTTGGCTATATTGGTGTGTGTGTATATTTCATATATATAAAGTTAGCTATATATAATGGAATGTATGCAAATATATAATATTATAATAGACTATATATATAAAAGTGTATATATAAAAAAATAGATGCATTCTTTATTTCGTTATTTTGAGAAAGAGAGAAGAGAAAAAAAATAATTGAAATAATAATAATATAACGTATTAAAATTTTGGTCAAAAAACATTAAATAATGTTTAATATTTAATTAAAAAGGCATATATTGGATCAAAATATCATTTATTTTACCAATATTTCAGTTGTCTGAACGCCAACCTTTATCAAGGTGTTATAACATATTAACAAATGTTATAATACCTTGATAAAGGTTGGCGTTCAGCCAACTGAAATATTGGTAAAATAAATGATATTTTGATCCAATATAGGCCTTTTTTAAATTAAAGATTTATTTATGGATTGCTCTATTTTAAATTTTTTAATATATTTCACTGAATAATCAATATTAAAATTATATTTTTTTCAACATCATTATTGATTTTTTACGGTTTGTAAAGAAGCTGTACAAAATTATCACATATTTGTATAGAAAGGTAAAAAAAGTTAAAAAAAAAAAGAGACGCTAAAATGTACAAACAGAAATTATTAAAAAAAAAAACACTTTTTTTTAAAGAGAGTATATATATATAAGCAAAATTTTATATATATTTAAAAAAAAAACATAAAATGAACAAAAAAAAACGAAAATGTACAAAAAAAAAATTCTGGAGAAAAAAAAATACACAAGTAATATATATATTTACAAATATATTTCTAAATATATCAAAAATACGAGATTATCACAAAAATACAGTTAAATCTATATTTCCACAAAGTATATAGCTCAACTAATAACTCAAGCTTATAATTTGGCATTTCAAAAAATTATAACAAAAATTACAAAAAAAAGCTGCTAAATTCACATACAATTATAAAAATAACCTATCGCTAAAAATACACAATGAGAAAAAAAGCATATATATATTGATATAATTGGAATAATCACATCCTTGGAATAATAATAATAAATTGAAGAAAGAGACGGGCGTAGTTTGTGGTCAAAAATAATTAAAAGAAATTCAGAGATAGAATGAAGCGCAGCCAAGATTATATCCCAAGGTCGACCTGAATTTGGTCAAAAATGATTTAAAATAATTCATAGAATGAAGAGAGCGCGAGATTATACAAATAATAATAATAATAATAATAGATATAGTGCGCAAGGGAGACCCAGCATTTGGTCAAAAATGATTAAAATAAATCAAAGATAGAATGAAGAGGGGGAAAAAAGATATATCCCAGGGTGACCTTAGATTGTGGTCAAAAATGATTTAAATAAATCAGAGATAATATAATGAAGCG
Organism: Cordylochernes scorpioides; assembly: GCA_030710605.1. Taxonomy (NCBI): domain Eukaryota; kingdom Metazoa; phylum Arthropoda; class Arachnida; order Pseudoscorpiones; family Chernetidae; genus Cordylochernes; species Cordylochernes scorpioides. Next base: position 3,429,898 of record CP092878.1, on the reverse strand, counting down.
CGCAAAAAAAATCACAAATAATAGATTTACCGCACAGAGGAGAGAGACCAGTGGTCAAAAACGATTAAAATAAATCCTAGAAGCGCGACAAAAAAAAAAAAGAAGGGCAGTGATAGAATTCCCAGATGGAGAATTAGCAAAGTCTTAGCTTCAGTTGGAATGGAGAGCCATCTTGGCCTTCTGTCGGCTCTGCAGAAACTTCCTCAGACTGTCGATGGTGGAAGGGCTGGCCCCCGTACCCTGGCGCACGTGCTTGCCGGTCAAACCGCGGGAAGGGCGGCGCTTCTCGTAGGCGGGGGGAGTGACCGGGGTCGGCGGTTTGAACGGCCCCCTTTCCAGATGATGTTTGAGGAGGCGGTACTCCTGGGGTTTGACCACGGGGGGCGGGGACGGGGACGACCAGATTGGACTACCGACCTTCCTCACGGAGAGGTCCTGCGGTTCCTCCAGCACGGTGGGGGCCCAGGGTAGGTAGTGACGTCGATCCACGCCGCCGTTCCACAGATATTGGCGCCCGAGGTGGTCCCAGATGATGGGGGCGGGGACTACGATAAGGGGCGGAGTCTGTGGCCGCGCCTTCTTCCGCAGGTCGATCGGGCGGTCGACGGGCTGCGTCTCTTCGTCCTCCTCATCCTCGCCGCTCTTGTCCTCCCCCGCGGTCTCCTGTTCCCGCCTTCTGGCCGAGCTGCCGGCCACCTTCGATATCACCTCGAGCTTCATGTTCCCTTCGTGCTTGCTTCAGCCCGCCGGATCCATCCTCTCGTACTGGACACACACCAGGGATGATCAACAAGTGCGTATCTGCTTTACAGAGGTGGATTGTAAGCTGCAAATAGAAAAGTCGCTTCTCGTTTTATTTTAATTCATTTATTATCAAATCAGACACGATATCCTCACAAGGGATGCTTACGTCAAGAAACAACACTAAGATACTATATTACATAAACAATTAAATAATTACAAGGTTTGAGTAGAGTTTAAAGAAGAAAATAAAGGAAAGGACATTAAAATCATGCTTGAATTTATAACCAACTAATGAAATAAACACCTTGTGCTAAAGCATATGTCCATAGGTTCCCCAAACACCCCACAAGCTGTACCTTCCATAGTAAATACAGGGTATATAACAAAACCAATCCAATACAATAGTAGAGCGGTCTGGAGATTAATACTTCTTCTAGTAGTAAAAAGGAAAACCACAGACCACTTGTTTTCGATTTATAAAAAAAAATTACATAATATTGCCATGTGGAAAATTAGGGAAGACCAACTTCGGAATGAGACAACAATTTATTTCAGGCAAGAACGAACTATGAATGGTAAACAAAAGATAAGTAAAAGAGGGAAGTTTACAGAGTATAGCAAAATATAAACATAAAAAATAATACTCTGCTAATAAAATAAATACTTTGTTTACAATATGAAAATTTAAAAAGTTTTTCTGAATAAACTATATTATAGCGAAATATTAATTTTTCTATGAACATATGATTAAATTTGATAAGATTATATTTTGCTACTCTGTTAACTTCTTTCATTGCTTCACTTGTATTTTTTTATAAATTTCGATTCGTTCTTGTCTTAAATAAAGTGCAGTGTCATCTTGAAGTTTCCTCATTTCTATGTGACAATATGTAAAATGATATATTCAGCTATCTCTCTCTCTATGTAAAATTGTTCAATGATTGTTTTCAGTAGTTTTGGGGGGTGGAGAAGGAAAGCAAACTTGGATTTAACATTTCACACACACATATGACTTAAAGTTGAGGGAGGATAATATTCATGTACCAAAAGTGGCACCTCTCCTTTTGAAAAATGCATTATATTAATGCAAATTAAAATAAATACATACATACATATAAACAACAATAATAAATATAATATGATGCATTCGAATTTACAATAGGTCAGTTTCAGTATCAGTATAAAAGGAAAACAGTCCAATGCAATATTACAGCGGTATGGTAGATTAAACTGGCGAATCCGCTGAGAGTGTTCACCACTGATGAGCCAGGCCTTCCCATTATTTTTTCATTGCAGTAAGGACAGTAGAAAAGTGTTTTTATTTCAAAAATAATCATACGCGTCGAAAATAGTTTAAATTTCTTATAACAAGAATTACCTCCGCCACTTTGCATATCTCCCCTTATATAAAGTAGAACATAGAGAGTTGTCGCATCTATCTGACCCAACACGACGCTGTGTACTTTATAATTTCAACACCGTTTCTACCGCGATTATAAATATATCTTGGGAAGGGCCTGGCTCATCAATGATGAACGATACAATAGTATACTGGCGAAACCGCTGGGAGGGTTCACCACTGATGAGCCAAGCCCTCTTTCAAGTTAATTTTTACATCGATATATTTAGGGGGAAAAAAAACGCGCACACGATTTTTGTTAAATTAACTTTATCAAACAAACAAAAAAGTATGATATCGGACACACTATTATAAAAAATGATTTATTTTAAAACATAAAAATAATATTTAAACAACATTGCTTTGTTTATTTTTTCTCTGATGGATAACGTATCCTTGAAGTTTTAATAAATACGTCGGTGGACGAGTGGGTAAATCCCTCGATTCCCGACAGTCATGAACCGGGATTGAATTCTGCGTTAAAATATATTTTGTTTAATATGTGAATAACCTTCATATATTATTCACTGTTTCAATTATCATGAACTAGGTTGCTCTTGTTGAGCGGTACCTATTAATGTGATTTTGAACCAGTTTTAATAAATAAATTACAATACGAAAGATGTACTTTATACACTTTCACAGAACTCTAAAAACTTCTCGTACAGTGCGTGCGTTCCTACACGAGAGGTAAGTCTGGATATATTTGGTCAGCTTGTGTTAGACTTGCAATTGATATTATATATAAAGATAAATATTAAAAAAGGCATATCCTGACCAGGAGCACATGTGCTTTACAGAAGGCAGAGCGCCTTCTGGTGGAACGGAAATCAACTATTCATTTATTTAACCTGTTCCCTGATATTTGGCCAACCCAATTTCTTGATAAATCAAGAAAAGCCATCCACGAACGCGTTTTCTTGAATTTATTAAGAAATTAGGTTGGCCAAATATCAGGGAACAGGCTAAATCAATGTTTAGTTGATTTCTGTTCCACCAGATGGCGCTCTGCCTTCTGTAAAGCACATGTGCTCCTGGTCAGGATAAGCCATTTTTATTATTGATTTCAACACCTGATCTTTTTATCTTTTATTCTTTCTTTCGTTTTTTCATATAATTATATGTGTGTATGTGTGTGTGTTAAAAATCTATAAAAATGGTCAGGTGCTGATATTAAAAACAAAATTTGCATATCCTGACTGCCCACATAAGCATTTTTAGATGGCAGAGCGCCATCTAGTGGAACAAAAACCAACTAAACGTTGATTTAACTTGTTCCAAAGATATTTGACCAACCCAATTTCTTGTTAAATCATGAAAGCCAACCACGTACGCGTTTCGGGCTGTTAGCCCTCGTCAGCGTGGTGCAGGCTGTAGCTCTACGACCAAAGGTTTGGTCCTAGAGGTTTCATAAGATAACAAGAAATGGGTATTTTAAGGCCCAAATTTACGTAATGTGCAGATTTAAACGAGAGGACACTTATGTTAGAAGGAGCCTCTTAAACAAGGACACTTTTCACTTCCACAATTACCATTTTTACTATTTCTCCAGTAAGAGGACACCTCTCCCTAAAGGTAACTTTGGCTCTGGTGTTGTCCTTTACAGGGAGGTAGTGTAATACATTTTTATTTAATTCTGTCGATTTGCGCTTGAAAATTTCCCTTTCTAATTGTAAAAAGAAAGAATTCCATCGTGAAAAATCTATATAATTATCTCTCTTTATATGTAAATTATATATACATATATATTTTTATAAAATGAAAGGATTTAAAAGCACGAATGTTTCTTAATAAAAGAGACATTCGTGCTTTTAAATCCTTTCATTTTATATGTATAGATGGCGCGTTATTGCTTTGTGTATATATATTTTTGTCCATATATTTATCCATATTTAGACATATTTATTCAAATTTGTATTTAACCTTATATGGACATTGTAATGAAGAAGTTCAATCTAACTCTATCTTATTCCCAAATTTACCTTAATTCATGAAAAGACTTATAAATTGACCTGATGAAGAGCCTTAGCTCGAAAACTGCCTTTCTAAATAAAACCTATACTTATTGCCAAGATAATATTTTAGATTTTTAATAGCTACCCTGTACAACTCGAATAGTCGAGCGATATATGCAAATAAACCAATAGCATTCTCTACTTTATACCATAATCTCTTTTATTTTTTAAATCTCCCAGGAAAATCTTATGTAACGCTAAAATATCCCAGTAAACGCTAGGCGTGTATATACATTCAACATATATGTTGTTTATTTTATAAAATATCTCTTAAAAATTGTGCTTCAATGGAATCCCTTTTATTGCACACGTACAACCCCGTCAGTGTATGCAAGTAACCAGACGGGACTCTGGCACCTTATCGAACTTACTTTCTATTTGTGTAGACATGCGGTGTGTTGTATTTACAGTATAATAAATCAGCTACATACCCACCATAATTATCATGGCCAGGTACTACATATGTAGAAACCCACCATGATTATCATGGCCAGGTACTACATATGTAGAAACCCACCATGATTATCATGGCCAGGTACTACACATGTAGAAACCCACCATGATTATCATGGCCAGGTACTACATATGTAGAAACCCTCCATGATTATCATGGCCAGGTACTACACATGTAAAAACACGCCATGATTATCATGGCCAGGTACTACATATGTAAAAACCCTCCATGATTATCATGGCCAGGTACTACATATGTAAAAACACGCCATGATTATCATGGCCAGGTACTACATATGTAGAAACCCACCATAATTATCATGGCCAGGTACTACACATGTAGAAACCCACCATGATTATCATGGCCAGGTACTACATATGTAAAAACCCTCCATGATTATCATGGCCAGGTACTACACATGTAGAAACCCACCATGATTATCATGGCCAGGTACTACATATGTAAAAACCCTCCATGATTATCATGGCCAGGTACTACACATGTAGAAACCCACCATAATTATCATGGCCAGGTACTACATATGTAGAAACCCACCATGATTATCATGGCCAGGTACTACACATGTAGAAACCCACCATGATTATCATGGCCAGGTACTACACATGTAGAAACCCACCATGATTATCATGGCCAGGTACTACACATGTAGAAACCCACCATGATTATCATGGCCAGGTACAACATATGTAGAAACTCACCATAGTTATCATGGCCAGGTACTACACAAGTAGAAACCCACCATGATTATCATGGCCAGGTACTACATATGTAGAAACCCACCATGATTATCATGGCCAGGTACTACACAAGTAGAAACCCACCATGATTATCATGGCCAGGTACTACATATGTAGAAACTCACCATAATTATCATGGCCAGGTACTACACAAGTAGAAACCCACCATAATTATCATGGCCAGGTACTACATATGTAGAAACCCACCATGATTATCATGGCCAGGTACTACATATGTAGAAACCCACCATAATTATCATGGCCAGGTACTACATATGTAGAAACCCACCATGATTATCATGGCCAGGTACTACACATGTAGAAACCCACCATGATTATCATGGCCAGGTACTACATATGTAGAAACCCACCATAATTATCATGGCCAGGTACTACACATGTAGAAACCCACCATAATTATCATGGCCAGGTACTACATATGTAGAAACCCACCATAATTATCATGGCCAGGTACTACATATGTAGAAACCCTCCATGATTATCATGGCCAGGTACTACACATGTAGAAACCCACCATGATTATCATGGCCAGGTACTACATATGTAGAAACCCACCATAATTATAATGGCCAGGTACTACATATGTAGAAACCCACCATGATTATCATGGCCAGGTACTACATATGTAGAAACCCACCATAATTATCATGGCCAGGTACTACATATGTAGAAACCCACCATAATTATCATGGCCAGGTACTACATATGTAGAAACCCTCCATGATTATCATGGCCAGGTACTACACATGTAGAAACCCACCATGATTATCATGGCCAGGTACTACAAATGTAGAAACTCACCATAATTATCATGGCCAGGTACTACATATGTAGAAATCCACCATGATTATCATGGCCAGGTACTACATATGTAGAAACCCACCATGATTATCATGGCCAGGTACTACATATGTAGAAACCCACCATGATTATCATGGCCAGGTACTACAAATGTAGAAACTCACCATAATTATCATGGCCAGGTACTACATATGTAGAAACTCACCATAATTATCATGGCCAGGTACTACATATGTAGAAATCCACCATGATTATCATGGCCAGGTACTACATATGTAGAAACCCACCATAATTATCATGGCCAGGTACTACATATGTAGAAACCCACCATGATTATCATGGCCAGGTACTATATATGTAGAAACCCACCATGATTATCATGGCCAGGTACTACACATGTAGAAACCCACCATAATTATCATGGCCAGGTACTACATATGTAGAAACCCACCATGATTATCATGGCCAGGTACTACATATGTAGAAACCCACCATAATTATCATGGCCAGGTACTACATATGTAGAAACCCACCATAATTATCATGGCCAGGTACTACATATGTAGAAACCCACCATAATTATCATGGCCAGGTACTACATATATAGAAACCCACCATGATTATCATGGCCAGGTACTACACATGTAGAAACCCACCATGATTATCATGGCCAGGTACTACATATATAGAAACCCACCATAATTATCATGGCCAGGTACTACATATGTAGAAACTCACCATGATTATCATGGCCAGGTACTACATATTTAGAAACCCACCATAATTATCATGGCCAGGTACTACATATGTAGAAACCCACCATGATTATCATGGCCAGGTACTACATATGTAGAAACCCACCATGATTATCATGGCCAGGTACTACATATGTAGAAACCCACCATGATTATCATGGCCAGGTACTACATATGTAGAAACCCACCATGATTATCATGGCCAGGTACTACACATGTAGAGACCCACCATGATTATCATGGCCAGGTACTACAAATGTAGAAACTCACCATAATTATCATGGCCAGGTACTACATATGTAGAAACCCTCCATGATTATCATGGCCAGGTACTACATATGTAGAAACCCTCCATGATTATCATGGCCAGGTACTACATATGTAGAAACCCACCATGATTATCATGGCCAGGTACTATATATGTAGAAACCCACCATGATTATCATGGCCAGGTACTACATATGTAGAAACCCTCCATGATTATCATGGCCAGGTACTACACATGTAGAAACCCTCCATGATTATCATGGCCAGGTACTACACATGTAGAAACCCACCATGATTATCATGGCCAGGTACTACACATGTAGAAACCCACCATGATTATCATGGCCAGGTACTACACATGTAGAAACTCACCATAATTATCATGGCCAGGTACTACACATGTAGAAACCCACCATGATTATCATGGCCAGGTACTACACATGTAGAAACCCACCATGATTATCATGGCCAGGTACTACACAAGTAGAAACCCTCCATGATTATCATGGCCAGGTACTACACATGTAGAAACCCACCATGATTATCATGGCCAGGTACTACACATGTAGAAACCCACCATGATTATCATGGCCAGGTACTACATATGTAGAAACTCACCATAATTATCATGGCCAGGTACTACATATGTAGAAACCCACCATGATTATCATGGCCAGGTACTACACATGTAGAAACCTACCATGATTATCATGGCCAGGTACTACATATGTAGAAATCCACCATAAATATCATGACCAGATACTACATATGTAGAAATCCACCATGATTATCATGGCCAGGTACTACACATGTAGTATACTTGCAATGTAATCAGCCACGAACCCACCATGATTATCATGGCCAGGTACTACATATGTAGAAACCCACCATGATTATCATGGCCAGGTACTACATATGTAGAAACCCACCATGATTATCATGGCCAGGTACTACATATGTAGAAATCCACCATGATTATCATGACCAGGTACTACATATGTAAAAACCCACCATGATTATCATGGCCAGGTACTACATATGTAGAAAACCACCATGATTATCATGGCCAGGTACTATATATGTAGAAACCCACCATGATTATCATGGCCAGGTACTATATATGTAGAAACCCACCATGATTATCATGGCCAGGTACTACATATGTAGAAACCCACCATGATTATCATGGCCAGGTACTACATATGTAGAAATCCACCATGATTATCATGACCAGGTACTACATATGTAAAAACCCACCATGATTATCATGGCCAGGTACTATATATGTAGAAACCCACCATGATTATCATGGCCAGGTACTACATATGTAGAAACCCACCATGATTATCATGGCCAGGTACTACACATGTAGAAAACCACCATGATTATCATGGCCAGGTACTACACCTTGCAATGTAATCAGCCACCATGATTATGATGGTCATGTCGGGGGGTTACGTAACAACAACAGGAGATAAACGACGCCCCCTGCAGGCACGTTCAAACAATGGGTTCAACAGGAGGAAGCAGCGGGAACAAAGGAATTGGAGGTGGCGCCCTCCGAGCTTCTTAAGCAGAGCGATTCGTGCTCTTCCGGGGAGATTTGGCCCCCACATGCCGGCGGGTTCACACTGTTTCCTCACATTCCGGGAACACTATAATATGTAAAATTGGTAAGACACCGTCGATTTTCGACAGCCACCCATGATCGAATCCCATACTATGCACTTTCTTTTCTTCTTCAATAAACCCCCGATTCTTGCAAAAGTCCAACCAAACCAGTGACAAGTACAAGTATTCAAACAGGACTCTGGCACCTTATAAACTTTTAATGTCGAACTGATTTCTACGCATGTAGACATGTGGTGCACCTAAGGTAAAAGCATCCGCTAACTACCAACAATGATTATAATACTTATAAATGACTGCGGCGTATAATTATAAAGCTATACAAACAGTTTTACCGCATAAGTTTTTAAGCAGAAGGTTGTGGGTTCGATTCCCGCTCCTGGACACTTTCATTTTTCCGTTCGCCATTACTCTTCATATTTTTCACCCTTCCATACGTCATCCCTTCATATATAGACCATCACTCTTCATGTATTCAACCTTTTCATACGTCATCCAAAAGTTAGAAATATTAAATATTTCCCTTTGAAATTAAAAATGATTTTTCATAAATAAAAAAGAAACTTATGCGGTAAAACTGTTTGTATAGCTTTATAATGATTATAATGATCTGTACCACGTCTACATGGGATAAGTTTTAAAAATAAAATAAATTAAACGTTGGTATTTAGACCTATGCGTTTCAGGCTGTTGGCCCTCGTCAGCATAGTGCAGGCTGTATCTCAACGACTAAAAAGGCTGATTATAGAGGCTTCCTTAAAAATCAATAAATGGGTAGATTAAGTGAAAATTGGCGTGAGTACACCAAAACATGGGAAAAAGAAAAGATTAACTTTTTTTAAGGAGCAAAAGAAGCTCGACAGATGATAAAGTAAATAAAAGAGAATTGTAAAACGAAAATTGAAATAATACCGCGAATGTTTCTTTTATAAAAATCGAAATTTATTTTCAAAGAGAAATAGCGACATTTCTAACTTTGAGGATGAGGTATGGAAAGGTGAAACATGAAGAGTAATGGCGAACGGAAAAATAAAAATTCCCGCCCCTGGACACTTTTTATTTTTCCGTTCGCCATTACTCTTCATGTTTCACCTTTCCATACCTCATCCTCAAAGTTAGAAATGTCGCTATTTCTCTTTGAAAATAAATTTCGATTTTTATAAAAGAAACATTCGCGGTATTATTTCAATTTTCGTTTTACAATCATCAGCCGCGTTATATTGTATTTTAAAAGAGAATTGTACTCAAATGAACATAGACGTATGGCTTTCTTTTTTTTTTCCTTATCCCATATACACGTGGTACAGGCCATGATAATCATCATGATAAGTAGTAAGTTTTTTTTTTGCTTATCCTTAGTACACGTGGTAATCATGGTGGTTAGAAGTAGGTGATTGCTTTTACTGTAAGTGCACCACATGTCTACATATGTGAAAAGCAGTTCGACTTTGCACTTACAGATGTGCCAGAGCCCCGTTTGATTACTTGCACTCGCTGGTTGGGTTGGACTTTTTCAAGAATCAGGGGCCCATTGGAGCATTTATTTTTTAAACAGAAAAAAGTGCCCATTGCGGGAATCGAACCCGGGTCGTAGTGGTCGAAAACCAAGTGATTTCTTTTTACTGGAAATACACCACACATGTCTACACATATAGAAAGCGGAATCCGATTTTGACACTTACAATTGTGCCAGATCCCCGTTTGGTTACTTGCACTCACTAGTCGAAATTTTACAAGAATCGGAGGCCATTGAAGCAAATTTTTTTTTTAATTCAGAACAAAGTGCTCAGTGCGGGATTCAATCCCAGGTCATGACTGTCGACCATTTACCTCCCTCAACCCCCTTACGTTCCATGTAGCTAATAGAAACAGTTCTAATTAATTCATTACTCAACCCACAGATGGAGCCATTCTTTCCTAACTTCTTAGATTCAATAAAGAAGACAACATAAAAAAATAACAATTATGTTCTAAAACAATTCGTGAGAGTTGAAATTTGCAAGAATCGGGGACCATCTAAGCAATCGTAAAAAAAAAAAAAAAAGAAGAAGAATAAAAATGGCCAATATCGTGGCTTTCCAAAATCAAAAGTCTATACCAACCTCCAACATATATGTAAATATGTTAGAGAGAGAGAGAGTTGCATACGTAAGATCTCTCCAAGAGGGGTTCCATCAATGAGAGGGCGGTCTTCCTGGATGACATAATTCTCCAAAAGAGGTCGTTTCCTGTTTTTATTTTTACCCCGTACAATAGGCCTTCCTGCTGCTCTACTTGGGTCACGTGGTATCTCACTGCACGTGCCCCCACCAGCGGCTTTCTTTTCTCTCTCTCTCTCTATGCAACTTGATGCTTTTTTTTTTGTTGTTTTGTTTTTTTCTTTCTTTTTTTTTTTTTTGGTTTGAAAATTGTCCTCAATTTTAGATCTCCCGTACATTTCCACTTTGCATTACTTTCGGAATTTTCTTTGCAAAGGTCTTTTGGGGGGAACGACATTATGTAATTTAGTAACCTTTGAAATTTGCATAACGTTTTATTCAAAATAGGAGAGTTATGCTGCTTTAAACAGGACTGTTTCTGTATATATATGTACCATTTAAAATAGACGGATCTTTTAAATATTTAGGGAGAAAATTTCCTATAATATGAGATCTATGCAAATCTCTATGAAACTTGGTGATTTTTTTTTTAAATTTAATTTTTGTCTCTTCCTATAATCCTTATACAACCCATTTCAATGTTGCATAGCTTTCGGTATTTTATATTATAGGTACAGCTTTATGTCGGCTTTTTATTATATTATTCCAAAATCACTTTATTAGGTACCGCTCAAAAAGAGCAACCTAGTTTATGATATTGAAACAATGAATAATATATGAAGGTTATTCACATATTAAACAGAATGCTAACACGGGGGATTCAATCTCAGTTCATGACTTTCGGGAATCGAGGGTCTTAACCACTCGTCCACCGACTCTTTTTATTTTTTTTTTAAATTATATTATTATTATTACTACCAATATTACTATATTATTATTATATATATAAATCACATATTATACTTGGTGAATTTTGACGATATATATAATTTTTCATGCACAGAGCGACTTTAAACAGTAAATATTAAGGAGCAAAAAAAAAAAAAAACTCTTTGGAAAATACCCTTTAAAATTAATATTTCTTTAATTTCCCGCGCGCATTATTAGCTATATAGAAACTACACGCCACTACACGTGCGATAACACGTGCACCGTGTAAATATCCATATTATATATATGAATGGTATTGTAGCGCGCGAAGAAATAATTCATTATTTAATTTAATATTATTCAGTGAAAATATTCAACAGATTATAAAAATATATATTACTCTGTATTTGTAAAAACATCTTTAAAATATTTCTTTGCTTGCTTTGTTCAAGATGCTCTAGCTGTAGATAGTTTTGCTGACTTGTTGATAATTGTCGACTGGTCGTGGTGACGTCATCAATAAATACTTTCACATCCCCAGATATACAAAGACTTGATTTCTACGCTACAATATTTTATCTATCTATCATATTCTAAAACAATAATACAGACATGTATTGACAAGATATCAATAAAATTATGTTAATTGTCAAGATTTATTAGAATGTTTGGAAAGTTTTGTGCGGTATTCCCGGATGAATTTAAACGATGTGTGTGTCCAGCTATGTGACAGAATGTTCCATTTGCCGAACCGACAGCCAAACAACACCAGTTATTACATCACCCTCGTGAACGAATAGTTTATGACATAGGAATGTTGTAAGGACTCTTTCTTGAAAGGCGACAAATAACGCTGCTTTTTTATGGGGTCATGTAATTTTTCTTTTAAAAAAATCACCTTGGGAAACCTTACGTTCTTTTTTATAAACTTTATAAATTTCAAATATTCAAATATTAAAACATTCGCAATAAGTCTCACTTAATTTTTTCCTAATAATTGGGAGAACTTTCGAGCCTAGGGTACTTTAACTGACCTATCACCTAATGGCGCACCAATGTGGGGTTTAGTTACAAACACACACATATAAAGGTCATCTCTACCGTCAAAATCGACTAGTTTCAAATATATAAAAATTATCAATACAGATTTATGTCTTTTTTTAAATAGAAAATTAGAGGATTACACACAAGATACTTTGCGTTCCTCTGAAGCTAAGTGACTGTATCGCTTCGACAACTGGTGAGAGATATGTGAATTATAAATACAGTTAAACCTGTCTATAGCGCCCCCTCTTGGGACTCACCAAAATAGGGTGCTTTAGAGAGGGAGTCCTATAGACAGGTCACTTTTAATGTAAATCGCATCGTACTACGTATTTAAAATCGGGCGCTATAGAGAAGGAGTCGATATTTAAAGGGGGCGCTATAGAAGGTTTAACTATATATATATATTTGAAGCTTTCGGGTATTGCTCGCTCTCAACCTATTTAACTACAGGCTGAGAAAGAGCCAAGACCCGAAAGCTTCAATTTTTTTTAACTTGCAGTTATATAGTCGGATATATAATTTAAACAACACGTAGTATGTTTGTCATGTAATTGTCAAACACATATCAATAATATTAAATTGTTTAGATAGTAAATATATATAGCTGCAGTATTATGATAATTAGCAGGTGTCATGGCCACCTTATGTAAATTAGTTTCTTCCTCTTAACGCTATCTCTTTTAATTATAGCTTTCAAAACTGGGTGATGGGGTTGTCTGAAAATGTTGGTTTTAACCAGGCTAAACCTCATCTAAGCTCATGGACACAACATAAGGAAGGGGAAAGTTTTTGATGTCGCCGGTCGTTTATTTATTTTTATTTATTTATTTTTTTTTTGAAGAAGAAGAAGAAGACAAAGGCTGTTTACACTTGGTTATCTCGTGTATCTTCAATAAAGGTTACTGTAATATCTTTCATAGTTATTGTCCGAATCCCGATATACATGCTAAAAGGAACAACTTCCTTAAGTTTTGTCAATGAGTGTAAAATGTGGCAATTCTAAATAAAATATGATTTCGCCTCTTATAATAAAATAAATAAAAAAAAAAAAAAATTTCTTATCGAAAGTGTCAAGAATGCGATTTGATGTCGCACATAAGTTCGCCTTGTTGGGGCAACTATGCAAATATGTTAAATTCCACGAGCAGCTATGCAACTCAAATATGAGGAAATAGCGAATTCAAGGATTGGAGTGCTTTTTTTTCCCCTTTCAAGTATTGGTTTCGGTATTTATGGAATTTTTCCTTTAAAGTTTTATAAGTGCCAATCCTCAGAAGAAGAAAATAAAACGCTAGAGTTACTAACATGTGTATGAGCTAGTAAAAATAAATATTTAACTAAAATTTTGAGAAAATGAAACGATATAAACTCATGGACAAAACTTAAGGAAGTGGAACTTAAGGGTGGTGGACAAATACAAGACACCGGATTTGGCAAATCCAGAACGCTCTTCTGGATACTATAGTTTTATAGATTAGTGTCTTAACTGTCCAAATTACACTCATGGACGACACTTAAGGAAGTGGTAAGTCTTCGATGTCGCCAGTCGTCTGTTTTTATTATTATTTTTTTAAAGGAGACAGAGGCAATTTTGTTCACACTTAGTTATCTCGTGTGTCTTCAATAAAGGTCACTAATATATTTCAGAATTATTGTCTGAATCCCGATATATATACATGCTAAAAGGTACAACTTCTTTAAATTTTGTCTATGAGCGTATATAATTATCTCTCTACCGCTCCTTATTGTAATGAGAAAAATATTGTTAGGGCCTGACTCATCAGTGGTGAACCCTTTCTGCGGTTTCGCCAGTTTAATCCTGGACCTTTATAATGTTTTATATTTGACTGCTTCTATAGCCAAAAAAAAAGAGGAATTCTTAGTGCAGGTATTTATTGACACTATGGAAATAAGTTTTTTTTGAGGATATACAGTAGAGATATAAAAACGTTACATCGCGTACATTGCTCCTCAGCTAAAACATCACAAATAATCGGCACCTTTTTTTTTTTTTTGGCATCTCAATTAATTCCACGGTACAATAGGCGCGCGCCATCTACATTCAAGATTATAAACTTCTAACATGCGTAGAGATAGATAGAGTATAGAACCAGTCTATTCCCACACCATGGTATTATCATGGCCATGTATACTTGGGATTTTAGGGGGGAGAAAAGCCAATATCGACATATAAATCAAAATATTTAAGATTTTAAATTTGTGACATTTTTATTAATATTCTAAACAACTTTTTTTCGCGCGCGGGCGCAATGAGTATGTATACTGCAAATAGCTATCACATTGATTGATAAAGAGGGAGCAATCTCTCGAAATATTTTGAGACAAAAATTGTTTTTTTTTCTTTACAGATCCAGGTACGCCCTTTTTTTTTTATAACATTTTAAAATGTTTTTCTCAAATATTAAGGTTGTAAAAATACCTACGCTGCGCGCATTCATACACATACAAACTGTCCTAGTTAAAAAGTAGTCAATGTTTATTGATAGAAGCCTATTGAAGAGTGATTGTCGCATGAAAGCTTGCATTTCTAATTTTAAAAAATAAAAATAAAATATATATATTTATAATACAATATAACACGGCTGATGATTGTAAAACGAAATTTGCAATTATACCGCGAATGTTTCTTTTTCAACAAAAATCGAAATCTATTTTTTAAAGAGAAATAACGATTATTTCTAACTTTAAGGATGAAGTATGATAGGATGAATTGTGAAGAGTAAAACACGTTTAGTATATATTTAGTTTTATCGACGATCTCCATCCAGTATGTAAATATGGAGAGGGAAGATATGCAAAAAGGAGGGTGTCACAACGGAGTGATGCAAATTGACCGGTTGGGTGGTCTTCGTGGGGACAAAGGTTAAAACACGGGGCCCCACGCCGCTAACTGTTTTTATCTCCCTCAGGTAAAAAAAAAAGACCCAATCAATCAAAATCGATAATTCGATACATGGCTCTTTCTTTATCGATTTGTCTACCTGTTCGCACTGGTGCTTCCTCAATGAATAATATTCGCCTGTAACACTTATTGTTTTAACCAATGTTGTCGTGTCAAATGAACAGATATCTCCGTACATATCTATCACAGAAGTCGCAATATCCTCGATTTTGGGTGTGTAAAGCTGCTGTTCTGGGTCCATATCATTTTTTTTTCAAGGCTTCGGCCATTGCTGGACATGAGAATATGTGGGTGGGTGTTAGTTCGACATCAGGGCAAGTTTAACTAACATTAACCATTATGTTATTATACAGTAGAGTCTCCCATGTAGAGACCAAAGCCTAAAAACATGGCAAAATCCGGTCTCTCTTAGATGCACATAGTTTTTGCGTCTATTTTGACGGGAGAGGTGATATTTCTTTCTATAGATCAAAATATCGGAATCAAGTATATCGGAAGTTGTGGTATGATCATTTCTTTTCTTTTTGTCAGGACTTGAGATTGTTCTTAGAGTTCGGAATGTGAATTCCACGTATGAAATCTCCGTGTATTGTAAGAACGATCGACATCGGGGAGGGAGGTGTTGCTACGAGTGGAATAGGAAACGGGGGTCTCGCCCAACTACTGAGGAAGTATTGTATGGAAGGAAGGCGGGACTAGTTAGTATGTGTGGCTCCCACTGGAGTGAGACCAATGCCAAATGAACTCCACCCTCTGCACAATACTTCATTCTGCCTTGTATCAAACTTCCACGGGGAAGAAGTTTCCTGTACTCTAGTAGGTGGTTCCGTCTCTAGAGTGAGTGGAGAGGCGTCTCTACGTGTTGTCCTCCGTAGGGGTGCCACTGACTGATGTCCAGTGAAGCTGTAAGCTGGCCGTCTGTCCTTGGTCGTCTGAGGCGGCGCACGTGTCTTGAAACTCTTGGGTCTTCGCTCTGTGTGTGCGCCATTGGGAGCGTCGCAGCCGTACGCGAAATTGCACCGGGGACGCCTGGTGTTGAAAAACCAAGGGGTGCACACAGTAGTAACACCCCCCCGCCTTCTCGTTGGTTCCTCGTGAAAACCTCGTGCCTCAGAGGTCCCTGACTCGTCGGCGGATTCAGGGAGTACTGGATAAGGGTACGAGGGCTAAAGGGGGGGGGAGTCCTATGGGAGCGTAGGACGGGTCTTTCTAAGTCCGAACGAGAGGGCTCGGTCAGCAACCTTGCCAATGAACTCTCGGTGACGCCTGTGGGTGAATGGTCAACCCCATGGAGCCAGACCATAATGGCGGGCGCGAGGGGCCTACCAATGGCCGCTCGGTGCATGGAGAATGCATCATTCCTTCTGGCTGTGTGTGGATCTAGATTTCAGCGAAACGCAGTGGACGCAAGGGCCGCATTGAGCCCATATCGTCCCTGGCCCTGCTTCGCAGGGCCGAATTTCCTATCTGTATCAAACTTCCCTGGCTACATGTCTGTGGCTTGTTCTGGAACATCGTCGGTCTCTCGTCGACAACCTCCCTGCCTGACTTTCTGGCTTCTTCTATACCTCCAATAGCCGAATTCGCGAATTATGCGTTCTCTGGTTTCTTCTGGAAAATAGCTGGCGGCGCGCATTACCAATTGCCATACAAATTCCATGGCTTCTTCTAGATATAAGCTTGTTTTAGACCTATATCTATGGCTTGTTCCGAAACATCATTTCGGCAGCTGCATTCCTCAACCAAGTTCGGAACAACAGTGAGAATTTCGGTCAAAAGTTAACAGTAGAACTACAACTGTGGTGCACAGTCGTAAATGTGGTATTTTTATAATCGCTATATATATTTATACTTAAAAATGTAAATTAATAAATATTTTTGTGAGAAGACACACACGATAGCAAACATCTCCCGTTCCACACCATTTTTAAAGTAATCAATCAACTTGCTTCACCAATCATTATAATTGAAGTGTATATTAAAGCTACATATGCATATATGTTTGCTGATGTTATTATATATACATATTTCCCTCGTAGTATTAAAAGCCTTAGATATAAATTCATGGACAAAACTAAAGGAAGTGGAAAGTCTTTGATGTTGCCGGTCGTCTATTTTATTGAAGGAGACAGAGTAAATTTTGTTCACACTTGGTTTTCTCGTGTGTCTTCAATAAAGGTCACTGTAATATCTTTCAGAGATATTGTCTAAATCCCGATATACATGCTAAAAGGTAAAACTTTCTTAACTTTTGTTCACGAGTGCATATACACACAGTATTACATACACAGCATAAGTATATATAAAATATTTTTATCTTTCCACACCCAAGCTATGCCAATTATTCTAAAACGCGCTAAAACATGGCGAAGGATAAATACAACATTCCCAAAATAAATTACGAAGAGCCCCCAGCTTACAATAAATAAATAAGAGAAAACGGGAGAGCAGAGCAAGACCTTACCCTAAGGCTGATTCTTGGAAATGGACGGAAGTGAGATGCCCATATATGGTCATGTGTGGCATTTCCTTTCACCGTCTCACTTTCACTACGTGACGTCATTTCCTTTAACAGATTGATTTCGGAGAACTTCACTTTTTTAATATATATAATTCCAAGTATACATGGCACAAACCATGATAATCATGGATGGTAGGGATTTGAAACTGTTTCTACTGTATGTATTGACCACACACAAACCATGATAATCATGGATGGTAGGGATTTGAAACTGTTTCTACTGTATGTATGATTACACACGAAGTACCAAACCAATCATAGTGATTAAATGGATGTGAGAGCTTATATATAAAAATAAGGTCGCCTCCCCCGTCAAAATAGAAGCCAAAAACCAGTCGCCATCTATTTGACGGGAGAGTCGACAATTATCTTCCCGTCAAACTTTCCATCTATTATTTGTCCATAGATATGGCCTAGCCACTTTAACAGCTAAACACCTGTTTGGTAAAATATGAAAATTCCGTTTTATACACCGTGGGTCTCATGAAATCAAAGCTAGTGGTCCCCAGGTGGACACTTCTCAGTTTGCCAAAGCTGGTGTTGTGGCTTTGTTACCGACCTGAATCCGCTCGTTTGCGGAGACGATTAATAGATAACGGCCTGGTTTTCGGCGTCTATTTTGACGTGAGAGATGACCTTTATTTTATATATCAATACTCTCCCGGCAAAGTTTAGACACACATATATACTAGTAAATTAAATTAAATATAATTGCCATATCTATCGTTAAGATTTTACACAAATAAATTTACTGGCAATGCGTTTCTTTTAAATATCATTAAAATATTATCTTTACAGTACATATTTATCTGTAAAGATAATATTCGATGATATTTAAAAGAAACGCATTGCCAGTAAATTTATTTGTGTAAAATCTTAACACATATATACGACTCACATATACACTCATGGACAAAACTTGAGGAAGTTGTACTTTCAAAGCATATATATCGGGATTAGGACACAATAACTCTGAAATATATTTGATACGCAGTGACCTTTATTGAAGACATACGAGATAACCAAATATGAACAAAATTGACGCTGTCTCCTCAGAAGAAGAAGAAGAAAAAAAAAAAAAAACAGACGACCGACGACATCAAAGACTTTCCACTTCCTTAAGTTTTGTCCATGGATGTAAATATAGATAAGATGTAGAGAAAGGAAGTGGAATGCTCTCTAAACACAACCCTAGTTACCAAATTGTCATCCACCCAAGTATTGACCAGTGGACCCATATTTCCCTATTGTTTTCAACGTGTGGACATATGCAAAGAGAGATAGGCAGAAGATTTTTTTAAAAGGCCATAAATAAAGACTAAATTTTACATATAACAGTCAACAGGCAACAATAAACTTTCCACCAACAATGGTAAAAAGTCAAAACCCGAGAAAAAAAATCCCGCAATAAATATTCCACCAACACTCAGAATAGTCATTGCGGGGGGGATTGCAGTAATTGAGGGAAGTGTGTAAATAGGTACAGTGGAGAGAGAGAAAGAAAAGTTGGGGGTGGGATTCGAAGTAGGCTAGGGAGGAGATGAGGTAAGTTTCCCACACTTGTGTAACCACCAGCTTCCATCATCCCCCAGGCAGGCTTTGCTTATGTCTACATACTGGGATACGGCATATCTCCGAAGTAGGCTTAGCTCCAGGCATCCAGGATCTTACAGAGTACCGAGTGCAGTAACAAACCAGCTCGATAAAAAAATCTAGGTTCTGTAACTGAGAGTACTCTAAGGAAACATTTTAAACTACTCTGTAACAAAGTGTCTTTTTATCAAAATTCGAAACTATTTTAAACGCGTAAGATTCTTTTTGAAATTAAATAAACAATTTATACTGCCCTTACTGCAATGGAAAAATTAATGGGATGGCCTGGCTCATCAGTAGTGAACCCTCCCAGCGGTTTCGCCAGTTTAATCTACCATACCGCTGTTATATTGCATTTTTGGAACTTCCTTTTATAGTGATACTGATGCTTGACTCTTTGTATGGGTATTTTAGAATAATTATGGACATAAGCTTTGAGGACAGTAGAATTACATACAATTATAAATATATATTAAAAATGGCATATCCTGACCAGGAGCACATGTGCTTTACAGAAGGCAGAGCGCCATCTGGTGGAACAGAAATCAACTAAACATTGATTTAGCCTGTTCCCTGATATTTGTCTAACCCAATTTCTTGATAAATCAAGAAAAGCCATCCACGAATGTTTAGTTGATTTCTGTTCCACCAGATGGCGCTCTGCCTTCTGTAAAGCACATGTGCTCCTGGTCAGGATATGCCATTTTTAATATTGATTTCAACACCTGATCTTTTTATCTTCTTTATCTTCTTTCGTTTTTTAATTATAAATATATAATATGCTTCGAGCAATCGCTTCTTTTATACCGTTTTAAAAACATGCTTAAGATAGCAAGCTTTCCTGAGTATTGAGAACTCTTCGAGGGCTTCTTTGTTCATAATATTTAAAGAGAGAGGTGGCTCTTTTTTGGTACACAAATACCATCCTCCCGTAACTTTATATTAGACATAGAAATATACACCATAATTGTATGTTTGATTTTGATTAAATCAGTAAACTCATCGATCTATAATCGACAAAGGAGACAATACTAATAAGTTTTCTATGTTCTGAAAAGGACGGCAGTGGGTGATCGAAACGACAGGACAATAAACTTTATTTTTTAATGGTTGACGACGACTCTACAACAATGAATTAAGAAATATAAATGTTATATATATATAGTTAAAAACCACTTCACCCTAAAATATGGTGACAATCGATCTTTAAGATATCTCTCTGAATGATTATTATATTTTAAATATAGGTATACATTTATATATAAGCATAGGGCACCTCTCCCATCAAAATAAACGTCAAATATGATATTATAGCTTTGTTACCGATCCTAGTCCGCTAGTTTGCTGCGACGGTTAATAGATGGTGTGTAGTTTTGACGTCTATTTTGACGGGAGAGATACCATATGGTTTTATAAACCAATTTCCTTCAGGTAAAATTACCATCTATAGGTATAGGTACGTGGAAGGAGGACAAATGATGTCTTATACAACCAGTCGTGCTACAAACATAGTCGTGGCAGACGCAATCTGTGACCTTCGACCTCTCAACTGCCCTACTTCAATGAAGCCATGACCAGAACATCAGCTAACCCTAATTTACGAGGCCTTGCCCTATGGGAACACAGTCATTTGTGGCTTTTTTTATTCTCTCCCTCTCTACGTCATGGAGATTACAATCCCCTTATTGGAGAAGCACCTCCCAATCGTAAATAAAAAGGTTTCATTTCACCCTTAATAAAGATAAATGAAGAAAAAGAAGAAGAATTATAAAAAATGAACAAGAGATTTTTTACATCATCATTTATCACCGTAAACATTTGAAAGAAAAAAAAAGGAGCACTAATTGAAAAAAAAGCAATTATCCACGACCACGATATATTAAAGAGAGAGAGGGGGGGGGGAACAATAACTCTACTGAAGAAGAAGACGCAATTATTATCGAATTTCAGCAGTGAGAAATGTATTGAACAAGGCCTACCTAATATATGCTACTACAATATATGCTTTAATATATGTAAATATGTAAGTAAATATATCCTTCTTATTCGCGCCCTTATTGGTTATTCACCATCACGTGATCTTAATCAGCCAATCAACGTGCAATGTTTTTAATAGGGTTTTTTAAAGGTTGCATTGAGAGAATATATAAAACAAATTTCAATATAAAATAAGTATTTTTAAGTAATAAAAAGGTATATATTGGATTGAAATAGAAAGATTAATTTTCTAATATTTCGGTTGGCTGAACGTCAACCCAAATATCGGCAAAAATATATTTTTATTCAATCCAATATAGTCCTTTTTCCGTGGTTAGCTTTTTCTTGATTAATCAAGAATGGTATTTGGCCAATTCTGGAATAATAAAAAAAAACAACGAGAATAGTTGATATTTATTCCGATAGATGGCGCAAGCTATCAGCAACTTTCAGTTGCACGATAAGGAGAAGCCTTTTTCATAAAATATGCCTTTTTATTACTTAAAAATTTAAATATGGATTGTTCTATTAAAAAAAAGATTAAAAAAAATATATAAGACCACAGTTGGAGAAATTCAATATATCTTCACAATAACACAAAAAAAATATATATATATATGTTTTTTTTTTTTTTTTCACAACAACGAATATACAAGACAAA
This sequence comes from Cordylochernes scorpioides, assembly GCA_030710605.1. Classification (NCBI taxonomy): domain Eukaryota; kingdom Metazoa; phylum Arthropoda; class Arachnida; order Pseudoscorpiones; family Chernetidae; genus Cordylochernes; species Cordylochernes scorpioides. Next base: position 3,407,364 of record CP092878.1, on the reverse strand, counting down.
GCTTATGTCCATAGTTCACTAAACACCCCTAAGCTACCTTCCATAGAAAATGCAGGGTATATAACAAAACCAGTCCAATACAATAGTAGAGCGGTTTAGAGATTAATTTGGCGAAACCGCTGAGAGGGTTCACTACTGATGAGACAAGCCCTCTCATTCAATAACTCATATCATTGCAGTAAGGTCTGTAGAGATAATATTTGATGATATTTAAAAGAAACGCATTGCCAGTAAATTTATATGTGTAAAATTTTAAAGACAAAAGATGGCCCAATCAAATAAAGCAATTAAAACCTCCATATAACGGAAATGATGATTAACTTTGCCTCATTTACACACGAGGGAGATAATAATAATAAATTTTGATAGGGGAGAACTTTTTAACTTGCTGAACATGAAAGAAAGAAAGGGGAAAAAAAGGAACCATTTCCTAGCGTAAACACTTTAACGTTTGAGCTGTAGTTGTCAGGCGGAAGTGGCCCCTATTTAAGAGTTAGGTTTAGTGGTGTTTGCCCGAGAGAGAGAGAGATTGAGATTGAAACTGATTTATTACAACGTCCATATAAGATTATTAAGAAAAAGGCATCTCCTTATCGTGCAACTGAAAGTTGCTGATGGCTGGCGCCATCTATCGGAATAAATATCAACTATTCTCGTTGATTTTTAATTATTCCAGAATTGGCCAAAATTGGCCTTTCAGTTGCACGATAAGGAGATGCCTTTTTCTTAATATATGCACCTTATCCCAGTACAATGTAACATTTGTACTATTTTTTCACATATAAGATTATATAAGGTTAAATACAGAATAAATAAGATTATATAATGATAAATATATGAATAAATAGATAAATATATAAAATAATTGATAAATATACATATATAAATATTAAGAAAAAGGCATCTCCTTATCGTGCAACTGAAAGTTGCTGATGGCTTGCGTCATCTATCGGAATAAATATCAACTATTCTCGTTGATTTTTAATTATTCCAGAATTGGCCAAATACCCATTCTTGATTAATCAAGAAAAGCTAACCACGGACGCGTTTCGGGCTGTTGGCCCTCATCAGCGTGGTGCAAGCTGTACCTCAACGACCAAAAAACTGGTCATTCAGGCATCCTGAAAAATCATGAAACGGGTAGTTAAGGCCAGAATAGCGTGATCCCGCGACACAATGTGAAAAAATAGTACAAATGTGATATTGTACTGGGATAAGGTGCATAAATTAAGAAAAATGCATCTCCTTATCGTGCAACTGTATATAAATGTATATAAATATAAACAAATCGTCATTGGTGGTGCCCACCGCGGGAAAGACTCCGCCACCGATGGACTGCAAGAGTTCTTTCCCACAGAGTGGGCAGGTCTATAGAGAATGAGAGAAAAAAAGGGGCCAACATATGGGGTGTAGTGAACCTCATTTCTGACACCCCGGAGTGAAACAAAAGCCTTTTGTGGGAAGGTAAGTTTGTTAAAGATGAAAGGGAATTGATAGCGCGCGCATAGAGAAGGAAAGGGGGAAAAGAAAGAAACAATTTTTTAAACCTCCTCCTCGGAACAAAGGAAGATAGTGTAATGGAAACAATAGTATCTACACTCCATTACTTTTGGAATAGACAACTCTGTCTACACGTAGATCACTGTCAAAAATCACCAGGTTACATAATGGCGGCTATCTTTTTGGTTATTCAACATCCAGATAAAAAAATTGTCTATTCACCTATTCCTTGTTTTTTTTCTTATCTCAAGAAGAATTCTTTATATCTCTTCTATCCAATAATGACTTCGAATTATCAAATATATATATATTAAAAATAAAAAAGGCATATCCTGACCAGGAGCACATGTGCTTTTCAGAAGGCAGAGCGCCATCTGGTGGAACAGAAATCAACTATTCATTTATTTAATATCTACTTATATAATTGCCTTATTCTGTCTGTATGTCTGAAGCTCACGGATAGAATGCGCGCCCATTGGCTGCCGGCGAACACGCGTCCTCCCTGCCCCCCTCTAGACAACCCTGTTATCAGCAGTGTGTTACATCCACCTGTCTATAGCGGCCATTCTAGACAACCCTGTTATCAGCAGTGTGTTACATCCACCTGTCTATACAGGTCACCCTGTCTATAGCGGCCACTCTAGACACCCCTGTTATCAGCTGTGTGATACATCCACCTGTCTATACAGACTACCCTGTATATAGCGGCCATTCTAGATAACCCTGTTATCAGCTGTGTGATACATACACCTGTCTATACAGACCACCCTGTATATAGCGGCCATTCTAGACAACCCTGTTATCAGCTGTGCGATACATCCACCTGTCTTTACAGACCACCCTGTCTATAGCGGCCACTCTAGACAACCCTGTTATCAGCTGTGTGATACATCCACCTGTCTATACAGACCACCCTGTCTATAGCGGTCACTCTAGGCAACCCTGTTATCATCAGTGTGTTACAATCACCTGTCTATACAGACCACCCTGTCTATAGCGGTCACTTCAGGCAACCCTGTTATCAGCAGTGTGATACATACACCTGTCTATACAGACCACCCTGTCTATAGCGGCCACCCTAGACAACCCTGTTATCGGCTGTGTGATACATACACCTGTCTATAGCGGCCACTCTAGACAACCCTGTTATCAGCTGTGTGATACATCCACCTGTCTATACAGACCACCCTGTCTATAGCGGTCACTTTAGGCAACCCTGTTATCATCAGTGTGTTACAATCACCTGTCTATACAGACCACCCTGTCTATAGCGGTCACTTCAGGCAACCCTGTTATCAGCAGTGTGATACACACACCTGTCTATACAGACCACCCTGTCTATAGCGACCACCCAAGACAACGTTTTTAAAATATATTCGCACTCGGGTAAAACCCGGGCGCTGCCCGGGCCATTCGTCTAGTATATATATAAAAGAATATGAAATTCTATGTATGTACCTCTACAGACCTATAAGCTTATGTCCATAAGTTCCGAAAACACCCCTAAGCTGCCTTCCATAGTAAATACAGGATATATAAGAAAACCAATCCAATACAATAGTAGAGTGGTTTGGAACTTAATATGGCGAAACCGCTGAGAGGGTTTACCACTGATGAGCCAAGCCATCTTATTTAATAACTTCTATCATTGTAGTAAAGTCTGTAGAAGTATTATTTGAGGATATATGTGAAAAGAAACACATTGACAAAAAAATTATTGATTCAAATTTATCGATAGCTGGCAATTGAATTTATATAATGATAATAATTATGGGTAATCGCAAGAAACAATAGAGTCCCCCATGAGAGATCACAGCCTAATAACATAGTCGGTCTCTCCTGAAGTCTTATCAGAGATTCTGTTATGTCAAGGTATGTCATGAGGAGTCTTTCAACATGAACAGAGTCCCCGATAAAAGACTACCTCCATGAGAGACGGAGTTTATTAATGTTTTTAGTCAAAGTCTCTCATGGGAGAATGCTTTAAAGGGACTTCAGACCACAATAATCATGTTGTTAGAGGTTTAAATGGCATCGATTATTTTTACTACGATAAAATTTCCCCCTTGATTTATTTTGTCACAAACAGAGACTTTGTAAAAGGCTCACAAGCTAGCTTAGACGTTCATATTATCTAGTAAATAAAGAAACGTATTGTGAAAAATATTTTATTTTATATTTTTATTGACTGTATTGACTCATCCATTGATGAGCTCTACTCTTCCCCGACAGACACCATCAAAAGTCTCAAGCTTTACAAGCTTGATACCTTAGTGTGATTGAGTGGAGATAAGAAAGAAGAAGAAAACATCCACTATGTGCTAAGTATCAACCTACAACCCCAAAACATATTATTGACTGTATTGACTCATCCATTGATGAGCTCTACTCTTCCCCGGCAGACACCATCAACAAGCTTTACAAGCTTGATACCTTAATATGATTGGGTGGAGATAAGAAAGAAGAAGAAAACATTCACTATGTACTAAGTGTCAACCTGCAACAACCCCCCAAAACACATTATTGACTGTATTGATTCATCCATTGATGAGCTCTACTCTTCCCCGACAGACACCATCAAAAGTCTCAAGCTTGATACCCTGATACGATTGAGTGGAGATAAGAAAGAAGAAGAAGAAGGATATCATTTTTATACAAAAACTCATGTTTAAATGTAATTGACAGGTATTTTTTACTTGAAGATATAGGTTGCCTGGCTGGTGCTCATTTATCGTTCTTTAAAATAAAATACAGTTTGGCCAGAAATTTGTTTTTATTTTCTCAACATTTCGACAAACGCTTTGCCAAATGCTTTTTTTATTTCTCCTGACGCGAGGACAAAAGATTTTTGTCGAAACGTTGAGAAAATATAAACAATTTTTTTGTGACCGAAAAGTGTCTTTTATTTTAAATAAATATTTTTAAACATCGATCAAAAAGACTATAATCAACTTAGTAAAAGGTACAACACCGTACAAGATTCTCTTTAACACTTTCAACCCGAGGGATGCGAAATCGCGTCCTTTCCGATTTTCAAAATGAAATATAATATTAAATACCGAAGTCGCGTCCACCAGTATCTTGTCCTTTCTTGTCTATCTATCAGTGGGTTGGGGGATGTCAGCTGACCTAATGTACATGTGAAACATCGGCAAGGACGTGAATTCGCGTCCCTCGGGTCGAAAGTGTTTAAAAAAAATAATAATAATAAGCTTTTAACAAGACAAGCAAAAAGAAAACACAATTACACCCAGCACGGTTTATAAACAACACTCCAATTACCAAAATCCCCATATCAGATTAGAAACAAGAGTTAAGAGAAGCTTAAGGGGGGGGGGGGGAGTAGAAGTTGTAAATAAAAAAAGCTTACGTAACCGACGTAATAACAAAGAGCAAATGTAACTGACAAATATGTTTAAACATATCAAAGAGAGATAATATGGTTTTACGGGATACTAACCAAAATGAAAACATATCAAAGACTATAATCAACTTGGTAAAAGGTACAACACCGTACACAAGAGTGGTAAAAGATACAACACCGTACACAAAAGTGGTAAAAGATACAACACCGCACAAGAGAGTCCCTTTCAAAAAAGCTTTTAACAAGACAAGTAAAAAAAACACAATTACACCCAACACAGTTTATAAACAACACTCCAATTAGCAAAAATCCCCATATCAGATTAGAAACAAGAGTTAAGAGAAGCTTAAAGGGGGGGGAAGTAGAATTGATACAAAACAAAACAAAAAAGTAAAAAGTAAAAAAGAAAAGCTTACGTAACCGACGTAAGAACAAAGTGCAAGTCGTCACGAAACAATTACGACGTAAGTCTTATCAACGTGGTGATGGTGGCTATTTCAGTTGGCCGCCATTGTCCAGAAATAACCCTGATAACCACCCGAATACAAAACACTCTAGCTTAACTCCATGTTACCCCGGAAACGTCAAGTAAATTTATTTTTAAAGATATTTGTTGTTGCTTTGGTATTGTATAGCGTTTACATAACCAGGGACTTGTCAAAGATTGAATAAAAAAAAAAAGAACATAGAACATTTTGATGTTTTTTTAATGGGATTTATTGCTATTTATAAACTCCCCTCCTACAGACACGCATACATTCACACACGTTAATTAATATCATACAAAAATATTGCGTGGAGAATTTTATTCATGTACCAACAAAAAGGGTACAACTCCCTTTTAAAAATGCAATAAAAACAATGGATCACTTTTTTTATATCACTACCTGTGTGTTTTTTCAATAGGGATGATAAACAAAATTTTATTGATGTGACGCATTTTTAAAGGGAGAGGTGCCTTTTTTTTTTTGGTATATAATCTAATATTTTGTAAATAGGTGTGAGCGGATCGTTCCTTCGTTTTTCACACGCGTCAACCGCAAACCTTCCCTCACATCCAAAGATTTACACTCATGGACAAAACTTAAGAAAGGAGGTGGAAAATCTTTGATGTCGCAGGTCGTCCGTTTTTTTTTTTTTTTTTGTTGTTGTTTTTTTTCTTTTTTTTTTTTGAAGGAGACAGAGGTTGTTCACACTTGGTTATCTCGTGTGTCTTGACAATAAAGGTCACTGTAATATCTTTCAGAATTATTGTCTGAATCCCGATATATATGCTGAAAGGTACAACTTCCTTAAGTTTTGTCCATGAGTATGTATATATGTATACCAAAAGTGACATATCTCCCTTTAAATATACATTAACACAATGCATCACCTCACCAGTACAAAACGTAAATATGGAGATGTATAGAATGAACCACATCACCAGATATCTAAATATATAGATGGAAATTTTGCCGAGAGGATATTGATCTAAAAAGACAAAGGTAGCCTCTCCCGTCAAAATAGACGTCAAAACTAGACGCCATCTATTTTTTTTATACACTCGAATCAAAAATTATTCCCCATCACCATAGATACAGAGTATAGAATTAGACACCATTTTGTTGTCAAGTTCATTTCGATATTAGATCTAACTTCGGGTATGTCGATCATAAAGGCTCCAATCAGGAAGTGTCCCGGCGTCAACACCTGGAGATCGCTTGGATCTGGACTCATTTACACTAAGAGGCCGATAGTTTAAGCATGCCTAAATCTGGCACATTAGAGTTGTGAATTCCAATGCTTGCCACTTCTTTGGATACAAGAGTATAGAGTGAATGAGAATTGCGACATCCTATTCTGGAAGAAGAAAAAAAAGGATTCTCTTTCCTCTATGAAAGTAGCGAGATATTCCGGATGCAATGTTCAATTTGCATAATGCGCTTATTCATTGGTCCATTGGTTCATTGGTCCATATCATATTAGAACCGAGCTCACGATTTTATGTTTGCTATCGAATTCCTTTGATCAATGCAACTATTTGAGCTAAAGAAACACTGCAAGCTCCTATTGTCCAATTAAGGTCGTGGGAAAGGTCAATCAGAGTGCGAATAAAACGGACATATTTACATATAAACATTATATATATAATTGTTTATATGTAAATATATGTGTTTATATGTACAATATATCGATTGATAAACCCTGTACGATTTATAAATGAATAAAACAAAGCTTCGAGGGCTGCGTATCTTTTATTAGAACGAATATTAATTATATTCGTTCTAATAAAATATACTCAGCCCTCGAAGCTTTGTTTTATTCATTTATATGTACAATATATATATTGTAGCAGATACTGCTGGTACGGGAGCATGACCTAGTCCTTGCGGCAGTCTCGGCTGGGTGGGGCGCCATGTTGTGTCAACATTACGTCATACCCCGGTCTTGTAGAAACAAACATTGACGCGGGGTGACGCCAAGGTCGAGCCGCCGTCTACAATCCGATTTACCCAGGGACGACTCCCAGGTTTCAGGGATTTCAGTAGAACCCTGATTTGCATAGAAAAGGCCGACCTCTAATTGGTAAGACAGTATTTCTGATATACATAGCTGCATATATGTAAATAAAAGGAGTACCTTTTAAATTTTACACACGTTTCTAAACTGTAAATTTGCGGGAAAAGATGTCCAAAAAGAAGCATATTTCCCATTTAAAAATAGGCATCAAAACAATACATTTTGTGCTTCACTAAGAATACGTAGATTCTGATGAAGGAATATGCCAACAACACCAGGTTTGGCAATATCTGAGAAAAGCCATATCCCTGTACCGATGAGGACCCTTGCCCGAAAACAGGGTAGAGATGACCTGATCTGTTGTCTGAATTTATCAAAGCTGGTGTTGTTGGTTTTAACTCATCTGAATCTATGCGTTATGTACAGATTTCAAACAACAATTGCAAAAGTATAAATCCACTATACCAATCAAGATAATTACAATAAGTTTCTTTATATTAAGTTAAAATTGCGAGTTTTCAAGCGTTAGCCTATTATCATGCCAATTTGAACGGGAGAAGTGCATCTTTTTGGACATATATTCGCACTCTGATTGACCTTTCCCTGCCACACGACCTTAATTAGCCAATCAGAGCCTGCAGTGTTTCTTTAGCTAAGATAGTTGCATTGATCAAAGGAATTCGATATCAAACATAAGATCTTCTAATGTGAAATGGACTAATAAACCGATATGTGCATTATGCAAATTAAATATGCAAACATGTTTGTATGCAAATATGTCTCCATTGTTGTAATCCCAGGGCAACCTTGAAAAATACGGAAGGATCAAGTCGTAATGAATATTCGCTTGTAAAAATCAGTGGCTCAGTTTTAGAAAACTGCGATTGCACGTATAACACTGGAAGTTCAAAATAATGTGTAACGCAACTTTTTCCCCTTTAATATATACAATTAAGAGCTATTTCTACACACAGACCCTACACTGCGAGATAAGTAAAATTGAAATAGAGCGAACAGAAAAAAAGTAGAGTTAAAATATTTCTAATTCTCAGCAATAGATGGCGCTAAGTTGATAATGATATTTGAAATATGAATATGCGCGCAGGTATGTAAATATACATGGGTAGTTATGTAGATATGTATTGTGTGCACATATTTATGTGTAAGTTTGCAAATATATGTGCAGTTATATAATATACGTATGTGCTACGATATGTAAATATGTAATGTGTTACGATATGTAAATATGTAATGTGTTAAGTATGTAAATATGTATGTCTGTAGCTATGCAAATTTGTATACGTGTGGGCATGCAATAACTTCTATCCTAGTTCTATACCGTAAAACTGGACCCACCTTGGGTACAGTGACCTCCATGGTGGGACTTTTAAGAAAGTCTTTCATGAATGTGTTCAGTGAAGTGATTATAAGTAGATATTGATTCTCTCGAAAACATTATTTTAAAGAGAGAGGTGCCTTTTTTTTGGTACATGGATATCATCCTCCCATAAATTTATTTTGCATATATATATAATAGCCTTTGAAACAGATTAATATATATAAAGAAAATAAAAAACAATATAAATAATAGAAAAATTAATTACTAAAAAAGAGATATATTTAAAATATAATTAATAATACTCTTTAAAAAAATGAATTTGTTTAATCAAGGGGAAAAGGTATAGTTTTTATATAAAGATATTTTGGAAAAGATAGCTAATAATAATTTACTAAACTAAACACTCTAATTAGAAAGATATTAATATTGATTTTGGCACATAACCGTGTACAAAGACACCTCGTTAAAATGTTGAATAAAGAGCAATCAACAACATTACAAAGGAATGACAATACATCCAGATGGCACAAGAACCTATAGGACAACTGTCCTGGTGTGGAACTAACACCTACCCACATATTCTCATGCCCAGCAATGGCCGCAGCCTTGCAGTAAATTGACATGGATCCAGAGCAGCAGCTTTACACACCCAAGATAGTGGATATTGCTGCTGCTGTGATAGAGATGTATGGAGACATCTGAGGCTCTTCATTGGACACGACAACAACAGAAATTTGACATGGACCCAGAGCAGCAGCTTTACACACCCAAGATAGAGAACACTGCTGTGATAGAGATGTATGGAGATATCTGAGGCTCTTCATTGGACACGACAACAACAGAAAATTGACATGGACCCAGAGCAGCAGCTTTACACACCCAAGATAGTGGACATTGCTGTGATAGAGATGTATGGAGACATTTGAGGCTCTTCATTGGACACGACAACAACAACAGAAAATTGACATGGACCCAGAGCAGCAGCTTTACACACCCAAGATAGAGAACATTGCTGTGATAGAGATGTATGGAGACATTTGAGGCTCTTCATTGGACACGACAACAACAACAGAAAATTGACATGGACCCAGAGCAGCAGCTTTACACACCCAAGATAGAGAACATTGCTGTGATAGAGATGTATGGAGACATTTGAGGCTCTTCATTGGACACGACAACAAAAACATAAAATTGACATGGACCCAGAGCAGCAGCTTTACACACCCAAGATAGAGAACATTGCTGTGATAGAGATGTATGGAGACATTTGAGGCTCTTCATTGGACACGACAACAACAACAGAAAATTGACATGGACCCAGAGCAGCAGCTTTACACACCCAAGATAGAGAACATTGCTGTGATAGAGATGTATGGAGACATTTGAGGCTCTTCATTGGACACGACAACAACAACAGAAAATTGACATGGACCCAGAGCAGCAGCTTTACACACCCAAGATAGAGAACATTGCTGTGATAGAGATGTATGGAGACATTTGAGGCTCTTAATTGGACACGACAACAACAGAAAATTGACATGGACCCAGAGCAGCAGCTTTACACACCCAAGATAGAGAACATTGCTGTGATAGAGATGTATGGAGACATTTGAGGCTCTTAATTGGACACGACAACAACAGAAAATTGACATGGACCCAGAGCAGCAGCTTTACACACCCAAGATAGAGAACATTGCTGTGATAGAGATGTATGGAGACATTTGAGGCTCTTCATTGGACACGACAACAACAACAGAAAATTGACATGGACCCAGAGCAGCAGCTTTACACACCCAAGATAGAGAACATTGCTGTGATAGAGATGTATGGAGACATTTGAGGCTCTTCATTGGACACGACAACAACAACAGAAAATTGACATGGACCCAGAGCAGCAGCTTTACACACCCAAGATAGAGAACATTGCTGTGATAGAGATGTATGGAGACATTTGAGGCTCTTAATTGGACACGACAACAACAGAAAATTGACATGGACCCAGAGCAGCAGCTTTACACACCCAAGATAGAGAACATTGCTGTGATAGAGATGTATGGAGACATTTGAGGCTCTTAATTGGACACGACAACAACAGAAAATTGACATGGACCCAGAGCAGCAGCTTTACACACCCAAGATAGAGAACATTGCTGTGATAGAGATGTATGGAGACATCTGAGGCTCTTCATTGGACACGACAACAACAGAAAATTGACATGGACCCAGAGCAGCAGCTTTACACACCCAAGATAGAGGACATTGCTGTGATAGAGATGTATGGAGACATTTGAGGCTCTTCATTGGACACGACAACAACAGAAAATTGACATGGACCCAGAACAGCAGCTTTACACACCCAAGATAGAGGACATTGCTGTGATAGAGATGTATGGAGACATCTGAGGTTCTTCATTGGACACGACAACAACAGAAAATTGACATGGACCCAGAACAGCAGCTTTACACACCCAAGATAGAGGACATTGCTGTGATAGAGATGTATGGAGACATCTGAGGTTCTTCATTGGACACGACAACAACAGAAAATTGACATGGACCCAGAACAGCAGCTTTACACACCCAAGATAGAGGACATTGCTGTGATAGAGATGTATGGAGACATCTGTTCATTGGACACGACAACAACAGAAAATTGACATGGACCCAGAGCAGCAGCTTTACACACCCAAGATAGAGGACATTGCTGTGATAGAGATGTATGGAGACATCTGTTCATTGGACACGACAACAACAGAAAATTGACATGGACCCAGAACAGCAGCTTTACACACCCAAGATAGAGGACATTGCTGTGATAGAGATGTATGGAGACATCTGAGGTTCTTCATTGGACACGACAACAACAGAAAATTGACATGGACCCAGAACAGCAGCTTTACACACCCAAGATAGAGGACATTGCTGTGATAGAGATGTATGGAGACATCTGTTCATTGGACACGACAACAACAGAAAATTGACATGGACCCAGAGCAGCAGCTTTACACACCCAAGATAGAGGACATTGCTGTGATAGAGATGTATGGAGACATCTGTTCATTGGACACGACAACAACAGAAAATTGACATGGACCCAGAGCAGCAGCTTTACACACCCAAGATAGAGGACATTGCTGTGATAGAGATGTATGGAGACATCTGTTCATTGGACACGACAACAACAGAAAATTGACATGGACCCAGAGCAGCAGCTTTACACACCCAAGATAGAGGACATTGCTGTGATAGAGATGTATGGAGACATCTGGGGCTCTTCATTGGACACGACAACAACAACAACAAAGAGGTATATCAACCAAAGAGAACAACAGAATGTACAGTAGTCTCAGGTCGTGGAACTCTCAATTTACAGAAAGTATTGTAAAACGACATTTGAAAATTATTCCGCATGTGTTTCTGTTCAACGAAAAATCTAAATTTATTTTAATGAGAAATAACTATTATTTCTAACCTTAGGGCTGAGGTATGAAAGGATGAATTGTGAAGAGTAATGATAAACGGAAAAATAAAAGTGTCCAGGGGTGGGAAAGTATTGTAAGAAAGTATTGTACAAGCGATCCATCTTACCATGTAATATTATTTCTTTGTTCTGAGAGGACCACTCTACCACCCACATGTCTCCCCCCTCCAGAAGATTGGGCAACAATACATCTGTCAGCTAAAGGATAAATCCATCAAGAATTCCCTCCTTCTATAGGGAGATGGCAACAACACTTCCGGCACATCGCTCGCTCACTGATTGGTGCATTCTTTGTTTAACCCGCGCGCGGGTATGTTGTTAATTTTCGATTGAAGAGTTGGAGCATTTCGTTATAAAATATTGTAGCGTGTAAATCAAGTCTTTGTATATCTGGAGATGTGAAAGTATTTATTGATGACGTCACCATGACCAGTCGCCAATTATTAACAAATTAACCAAAAACTATCTATAGCTAGGGAATCTTGAACAAACAAGCAAAGAAATATTTTAAAGATGATTTTACAAATACAGAGTAATATATATTTCTATAATCTGTTGAATATTTTCATTGAATATAATATTAAATTAAATAATGAATTATTTCTTCGCCACAATATATTTATTGGCTTATATACTTAGCACAACATTATAAAAGTAAGAAATGATAATATGCAAAATATTATATATCTAAAGATACAAAAGATATGAGTCTGCCTGGCAGGTATTCATAGTTCTTCAAATAAAAGACAGTTCGGCCAATAACTTCTACCCTAGTTCTATACCGTAAAACTGGACCTACCTTGGGTACAGTGACATACTCAGACCTCCATGGTGGGACCTTTAGGAAAGTCTTTCATGAATGTGTTCAGTGAAGTTATTATATACAGTCGAACTTGGATAATTCGAACCCCAAGGGACCATAAAAAAATTCGAATTATCCAAAAATTCGAATTAAAAACGGAAATTATATTTATAGGAAATTCTAGGGACCAAGATAAATATTCGAATTAAAGAGGTTTTCGAATTAAAAAAGTTCGAATTATCCAAGTTCTACTGTATATAGATTCTCTCGAAAACATTATTTTAATGTATTTTAAAGGAAGAGGTGCCTCTTTTTTCATAGAAATAAATATAAAAGGTTATTTAAAAATTATAAAGACCATCGTTTGTTCTTCATTTCAAAACATTCTTCTTTTTTCTTCATGATTTTTATTGATATTCCTTTTTTTTCACAGACATTATACCTTCAGGGTACACACACATCCATTATTGTATTTTTCCTGTTGTTGTTTAGAAGTTGTCTAACAGCTCTCAATAAACACTACAATGATGGAAAACAAAAAGTATTATTTAAAAGAATAAAAAAATTACCCTCAGATCGTGTAAATTGAAGTTAATGATGGCTTGCGCCATCTATCGGATTAAATATCAACTAATCGTTGATTGTTTAATTATTTTTTCCCATAAAATTGGCCACAAATACCCTTTCTTTTGATTAATTCAAGAAAATCTAACCACGTACGCGTGTCGGGCTGTTGGCCCTCGTCAGTGTGGTACAGGCTGTACCTCAACGACCAAAAAAAGCTGGTCCTTATTAAGACTTCCAAAGTACCAAGAAATGGGTATTTAAGTCAATATGTGCGTGTTAAAAATGACATATAGGTAATGTGAAAAATATTGTACAAAAGTGAAATTTTTTTACAGGGATCAAATTAATAAAATAAGAAAAGTTTCACACGATATCAGGAGATTTTTTTCTCAATTTATTACTTTAATCCAATTGCAATTTCACTTTTGTACTATTTTTACAATGAGCCAGGCCCTCCCAATAAATCTTTTCATCGCAGTAAGGACAGTAGAAGTTTGTATTATGTGTAAAAGAAACATTTGTGCTTTTAAATCCTTTCATTTTATATGTATAGATGGCGCGTTGTTTTGTGTTAAAATGATTTTTGTTTACTTATCACTCAAGTGTAGGTGGTACAGGCCAATGATAATCATAGTGGGTAGTTAGCATTTACTGTAAGTGCCTAGATGTGTAGACATAAGAGAAAGAGACACATGCACACTCATGGACAAACTTAAGGACGTGGAAAGTTTTTGATATTGCCGGTCGTATTATTATTATTATTATTTTTTTTTTTTAAGGAGACAGAGACAATTTTGTACACACTTCGTAATCTCGTGTATTTTCAATAAAGGTAACTGTGTATCAAATATCTTTAAGAGTTATTGTCTGAAACCCGTTATACATGCTAAAAAGTACAACTTCCTGAGTCCATGAGTGTAAGTATTTATTATCTTTTTTTATTATCCTTAGTACACGTGGTACAGGCCATGATAATCATGGTGGGTAGTTAGCGACTGCTTTTAATGTAAGCGCACACGTGAAAAGCAGTTCGACTTTGCACTTACAAATGTACCAGAGCCCCATTTGGTTACTTGCACTCGCTGATGGGGTTGGACTTTTGCAAGAATCAGGGGCCATTGGAGCATATTTTTTATTAGAAAAAAAGTGCCTAATGCGGGAATCGATCCCGGGTCGTAGAAGTCGAAAACCAATGGTTTAGTCCACCCTTCCACCGACCCCCAAGAGTGTAAGTGCAATGGTCAAACTGCTGTATACACACATATAGAATGACTTATGCATCCCTAGACGCTCGATATTAGAGGATGGCCCGTAGTAAAAACAACGGTTTACCTAAATTACAATTATTACAATTATTTTATTTCCAAAGCGCTATATCCCGCAAGGGATACTTACGCCAAACAAGGAGAAAAGTTTATTTACATAAGTTATTTACATTATTCAACGCATGAAGACATTAGAGATTCAGATTTTGTAGAAAGTTTAGAATGTATTTGCAAAATGTGAATTGAACTTTAAATATGATTTTTTTATCGGAAATCAAATCGTTAAGTTCACAAACAACTAGTTCATTCTTCATTCTATAATCTTGAAATGCTGGGCAATCGATCAGTAGATGTCTTCAGGTTTGTTCCTCAATACCACAAAAGCAACTTGAATCCTCCACAAATTAAAACTTCAATCATTCTAAATGATGAGTTTCGATACACATTACAAGAGTAAATTCAAACAGAAACAATGTAGAATATAGTTTTACTCTCAGTATATAGTAGCTATTTAAAATATGTATATAATAATGTATATAAAAATTGTATTTATTATTAAGTTTGTTAAAGTGATAATCCTGTTGAAAGACTGACAAGTCCGAAATCTTGAAAATAAAAAAGTTGTACAAGAAACTTAACCCTGGAAGCTTCATTTATTTTATAATATTACAAGAGTGCTTACATGTAAATAATTTCATTTTTCTTTCCTAATACAGATTCTCGGTTCAATTATTCCTTATGGGACAAACTTGGAAGATGGTTTACAAGAGAAAGAGGGTTATAGAGAGGTGTGGAAGCACGAAAGAGCCGCAAAAACGTTCACCTCACACAACCCGCCGAACAGCAGCTTTGCCAAAGTACAACTAAAGATCAAACAAGAACGCAATTCCAACAATGATATCCTCAGGGTAGTAAAGAAATAATGAACAATGAAACAACAACGTACAGAAACCCTCGAACAAAAAAAAAAAAGAAGCAATTTGTTAGTGGTCACCAACTTCCGGTCATAAATTCCCGCGTTATATAAGCCTAAAACGTAGCAGCCGACTTCCTGCGTTCGACTTATCTTCTACTATCTCAGATAACGCGCTGCCGCTATATTTAGATTCCAATTTAAACAACCAACGCCCTCTTCTGGTCTATTTATAAAGAGAACACAAGATTGACACGGGGGGGAGGAAGCATTTTAAAAAGCTGCCATATATATATATTTATTCATAAGCTTCTTTCTTCCATTTGTTAGACTTTTAGGCCTAATCGTTATTTTGTACGAAGGGATTAGATAAGTCATATGTCACGCGGAACAATCAAACAAACCTGCGCTTCTAAAAAAAACAACTTGCTAATAAAGAAAAATCGTTTTTAAAAAATGGTTTTAAAAATAGCTATTTTGATTAAGAAATATGCAAATTTGATGGTTACAAGCTTCTGGAGCCTACACACTGAAGACATATTTCCACATCCACAATGCTTCGAGCTTCCCCTTTTCACAACCAGGCGGCGCGCTCATCTATTTTATTCGATGCCTAAATAAGACTTTTTTATTTAGAGGGAAAGCAGTGCCTATATAGATAATACACTAACAGAGTTTTTAGTTGTGAAGTTTTAAGCAAAATCCTCCAAAGATATAATGAACTATACATAGCGATCTATATACCAAAAATTTTTCGTTATTTTTTTTATTTCCCATTGCCACACTTATTCTATATACAGTTACGAGAGTCATTCTTCATCTCCTAATCAACTCTGTCACCGTTTGCTTTTTTTTTTTTGGAATGGCGCCCTCCTATTGGTTGGCTACGATCACGCCACCTTTGCCCCCCCCCCATCATGCCTCCCCACTCGCCTTTTCGTTTTTGTAACTATTGTGTTGGAGCGGGTCGCTCCTTAAATAAATGCATATATTAGTTAATAACTAAATGGAATCCTCTCTTTCTTTTTCCCAGTAAGAGACGCCTACGGAAGCCAACAGTACATAGACAGATAAAGCACATAGGCTATAGTTATTAAATAATATATGCATTTATTTAAGGCGCCAATTTATAATTGTAACAAATAGTATTTGAATCAAAACATTCAATCGGGTAAAACACGGGCGTTGCCCGGGTCATTCGGCTAGTTTACATATATTCTCCAAATGTGTTAGTAATTATATTTATTTTTCAATTTATACAACTTTCCAATCGTAGTTTATTTGCTTTCAAATTTTACTTTTATTTATTTATCATCACCAAATTGTTTTTTTTTTTTCAAAAAACATGCGGGTTTGAATTATTGAATTCTATTGAAAATAGAGCAATCCATAAATAAATCTTTAATTAAAAAGGCATATATTGGATCAAAATATCATTTATTTTACCAATATTTCAGTTGGCTGAACGCCAACCTTTATCAAGGTTTTATAACATTTTAATGTGTTATAATATGTTATAACAACTTGATAAAGGTTGGCGTTCAGCCAACTGAAATATTGTTAAAATAAATGATATTTTGATCCAATATATGCCTTTTTAATTGATGATTGAATTCTATTGAAAATATTTTGTATTTCTAATTCAATTGTGTTAATAATTAACTTTATAATTGTTAGTATAATTTTGTTTCGTATTTTTCTTTTATTTTTACAAGTAAAAAACTGCTATCTGTGTGAATTTATATATTTTGCTTAGAAATTATTTACATTTAACCTTACTTGAAATACTGCTTCTAAGAAACCAGAATACGTATATCTATTGCAATGTTTAAGCCACTATCTATACCCTTAATGTATCTTCACAGGTCCTCGTGTAAACCCGGGCGTTGCCCGGGTCACTCGGCGCTCTAGTAATATAATAATAATAATACATTTTTTTCAGGATGCCTGAATGACCAGTGTTTTTTGGTCGTTGAGGTACAGCTTGCATCACGTTGATGAGGGCCAACAGCCCGAAACGCGTCCGTGATTAGCTTTTCTTGATTAATCAAAGAATGGGTATTTGATCACAATTCTGGAATAATTAAAAAAAAAAAATCAACGAGAATAGTTGATATTTATTCCGATAGATGGCGCAAGCCATCAGTAACTTTCAGTTTCACGATAAGGAGATGTCCTTTTTCATAATAATAAATTAGTTACTATTTATATAGGAGACGGGGACTAGTGTTAGAAAAAGTTGTTAAAGAGTTTTTTATCTCAATAACGTTTTATATTATGAAATAATATATTGATGGGGAGATGGAGGGGAAGCGTTCATCTTTTCTGCTAAGGCCAACGGCATGGACGACGCTGGAAAACAACTCCTGTATCAAGCACTGCTGAGAAAACCACATGGAACAAACCATATAGCCGAACTCAACTTGATGGACACTAACAACTACAATTTGAGAATAAATATAGTTGATAATTTTATAAAAATGACTCACCCTAAGTGGGAGCTTTCGAGTATTGCCCTTTTCTCAACCGGTAGGTAAAAAATAAACGGAAACTACATTGGAGAATGATATATATATATATACAAGAAGAATGTGCAAATAATTTCAAACTAATTATATTAAATATAAGGCAATAAACACGCCATCTATATAAACATGATGAAAAGTACAATTTCCATAAGTTTTGTCCATGCGTGTATGTATATAGGTTATTGTATATATGTATATATGGGGGGTGTATGCGAGAGAGAGAGACCTATAAAGTTAAAAGGTAAATGCGACAACTATGAAACCTTATAGAGAGGTTCTGACAAACATAGCAGTTTTAATCTTCTCAGTTATGCGGGAAGAATGTTGTTTATTTGTTAAGTGAACTGATCTCCCACGTCATTGGACGAATTTGGCCATGTTTGTACGATAAAAGAGAGTTGAAACGGAAGGCGAGGAGTCTTGGAGTGGTGTTCGAGTGGAGACGCTTAAAGCGTTCTCTGTGTGCTTGTTTGGTGATTCTCCTCGCATACCTGTGTAACCCCGGTCCGCTCCTTATCAACGCTGCAAATAAAAGATAAGTACTGTTTTTATTTTATTTAACAAATCGTGTTATTATTTTTTTTATTTATCCCCTTTTTGTTGTTGGTGTTGTACTCTTGAGTGTACGTTTTTCTGTGTATTAAGTTACTCTTACTGTAGGCCCTAGTTTATTGTTTTTTTTGTGTGATAACGCGTAACAGTAACTTTTGTTAGTTCAATTAGAGAAAAGCGAAACCAATAATATTCTCACTTAAAGGATCTTTCATCTACTTTTATAGGCCTTGCCAAATGCTTTATTTTTATTTATTTCTTCTGACGAAGACAAAAGATTTCTGTTGAAACTTTGAGAAAATAAAAACTCTAACTGGCCGAAGTGTCTATTTTTTCACAGAAATATTTTTATAAGACGTTACGCTGAGATAGATTCTACAAGAGGGTGAGAGGACCATTCACCTACAGTTTAAATATAACTATATGAAAAACACCCTCCCCACAATTTGTAAAAGTCCTTGTTGAACATCCAATCACTCTAATTGGACATATGTAGAGAGAAAAGAAGATTACACATTGGAAGTGTTGTGTAAGTACTCACCACAGGAGATACTGGAGAGAACAAGAAACGTCAAGAAGGAACCATGTTCGGACATGGACAGCCACGATGGTTACCTACCTATGGAATCCTAGACTTGGGAAAGTCTACTAACACCACTTCCCGTTGTAACCTGAACCTCGGCTCCCACACTTTCTCCTCTTGCAATTGGAGCACTCCCACACTGTATCGACATAGCTTCGCTATCTTCTGAAAAAGGACGACAGTGGGTGGTCGAAAGATCAAGACAATAAACAACTTTTATAAAAAAGGCTGATGAGTCTAAAACTTGAATATCGATAGCTCAGTGGTTCTCTGTCTTATTCTGCAATGCTGGAGGTAGGTTTTAGCGGAGTAAGAATATTCGATTATATTTACCGAGAGAGAGAGAAGCATTTATTATTTTACACTTGTATTAACAGGTGTTGTGGCTTTGTCACCGACCCGAAGCCGCTATTTGTGGCTACGGTCAATAGATGGCGTCAGGTTTTGACGTTTATTTTGACGGGAGAGGCGCCCTATGCTTCTATGGAGTATTAACAGAGTATCCTTTTTTTTTTTTAATGTTTATATTTTACTACTCTGTAAACTTCCCTCATTGCTTATCTTTTGTTTTATCATTCATAGTTTGTTCTTGTCTTAAATAAATTGCTGTGTCATCCTGAAGTTTGTCTTCCCTAATTTTCCAAGTAGCAATATACAAACGCATTTTTTAAAGTGTAAATTATTCTTGAAGTTTTATATACGTCGCAATATGTGCGACTACGGGCTCATACACTCTAAAATACATCTATTATATGGGCCGATCGCTAACTACGTGGTATCGCTGGAGACCCACTGGTGATTCTCCACCAAACTCTGCAGCGGTGGTAGAGACGCCATATTCATTGTACATAGTATCATGCATATATATAAATTATATTTTAAAAATAGTGCATACTGTGCACTTTTAAATAAATTTAAAATATGTTAATAAATTTATTTTAATTGCCCAATTGTGCATATGGGCCGAACTTCGGCACATCAATTTCGGTAAACTCGGAAAGCTCCAACTGGAAAGTCCATTAACCAGTCCGTATACGTCCAGAGTAATCCGACAAAATGAAGAGTGGAAGGACCCTTTTTCACAGTTGGACTCTTACAAATCATTTGGAGGAATAAATATCAACTAATCGTTGATTTTTTAAAAATTATTCCGAATATTAGTTGATATTTATTCCGATAGATGGCGTAAGCCATCAGCAAATTTTAATTACACGATCAGAAAATGCACTTTTTTTCTCAATTTATCCACCTGATCCAAGTACAAATTCACTTTTGTACTATTTTTCATATTATCTTTGGATGTTTTTTTTCCCCAAATGATACGATGTAAGGAGGTATAATCTCTTTCGGACTCTACCAATGTCCTCTGTCAGTCCAGAGTAGTAATGACCACTCCAGGTCGGTTCATACTTACCTAGTACACAGATGAGACGTTTTCGCGAGAGGTCACCGACATCGCCTAGTACCTGGACACAACACGAAACTTGTTACGGTTTGTCTCTAGTTAGCGCTGATAAAGAGAGCGCGGTAAAGTCGAAAGCTCACATTGATAAATGATAAATAAAAGCTGTGTAAAATGACAAATATTTGTTTATAAGGCTACTTTTATTTTTAAATATATAATTAAAATCTATTTAAAACTATAACTTTTATTGCATACTAGCGGATGTGCCCGGCTTCGCCCGGGTTTTACCCGAGTGAATGTTTGTCTAACGAACATTTGTTAAAACAATTCTCTATAAACTTATAAAACGTACTCGGCTTCGCCCGGGGTTTTACCCGAGTAAAGGTTTGTCTAGCGAACATTTTTCAAAACAATTCTCTAAAAACTTATTTAAAAAAATATATATATATTTTGATAATTTGAAACTCGTAAATTTGAATCTCTCGATAAAGTGAACATTTTTTCCCGGTCCCTGTGTGCCGTGTCATCCTGAATTTTGTCTTTCCTAATTTTCTACATTAGAAAATCATAGTTTTATCTAGTGAACATTTTTTCCCGTGTCACATTGCCGTGTCATCCTGAGATAATCTTACTTTTGATAAATAATATTTAAGATAACAAACTTAGTGATAAGAAAACTTGTTATCATCGTCACAATGGGGGCGCTGCTTGCGAGTTAAATATACAAATCTGCAAATAACTCTAAGGATATTCAAGATATTCAGGAAATTATTTTTCAAAAACCTTCCCGGTGATATACCTAATAATATCCCAAAATTTCACGGCGATTGGATGTATGGTTTTTGAATCTATAGAGTACAGACAAACAGACAGACAGACATTCAATTTTATATATATAGATTAATAAGAATTGATAAAGGGAGGGCCATAGCTCATCAGTGGTAGAACCCTCTCAGCGGTTTCACCAGTTTAATCTCCAGATTGCTATTGTATTAAACAAAATTTCTTATATATATATCCTGCATTATTTGCTATTGAACTTAAAAATTTTCAAGGCGATTGATAAAATGAGGGAAGAAGTGCTCAACTCCACAGACAACGGCTGATTGCTCCCCCTTCCCTCTAAATTGCTTTTCCTCCTCACTCATGTACATATATAACCTTTTATCCCCTTGTAAGACAATAGTGTCTTAATAAAGGTTTTTATTGTTGTTGTTTGCTATTGAATACAGACAATTGATGCTTTAAGAATACTATATACGTATGCATCTACGACTGTAGAAAATATATACCTAAAAACATGATTGAATGCATCGAGCGTCATGCTCATCCACAAAACCACAAAGAATTCACCACTGATGTCCTCCCTCTTCCAATTTTTATTCATTGCAGTATAAGAGAGCATTATAGAAATATATATTTAACTATATTTAAAAAGTAGAGAGCGTTTTAAGGAAATATTTATCTTCTTCTTCTTTCTTATCTCCACTCAATCATATTAAGGTATCAAGCTTGTGAAGCTTGAGACTTTTGATAGTGTCTGCTGGGGAAGAGTAGAGCTCATCAATGGATGAGTCAATACAATCAATGATATGGTTTGGGGTTGCAGGTTGAGAATTGCACTTAGTATATAGTGAGAAAACCCTGCAACCATTCTGGAAAGCCATTTTCCATAGTTGACCAGACTTAAGTCTGGATATCAAAGACTGTTGTTCTTTTGGGAGGACAGTGGATGAGTCAATACAGTCAATAAGGTGTTTTGGTGTTGCAGGTTGAGAATGCAGAATTGAAAATATTTATAATTTTCGGAGATTTTATTTATTTATTGTTACAAAAGCACGAAGTCCAAAGGACTATTGTGCTGTGCTAGTATTATTTACATATATATGATTAATTATTTACACGATGGATTAGTATTGTTTTGTAAATTATTGTACAAATAGTTCTAAACTTAACAAAGTTCTCATAAGATAGAGTATATACACAAAGAGAATTTGGTAATGTTTCAAAGTATCTACATACAATTTGATTAGTCAGAGGGCAAGTTAAAAGAAGATGCTCTGGTGATTCAACATCTAAGCGGCATTCGCATGTTGGATCACTGATAGCATTCAGTTTGAATAGGAAACTTAAGAAGGGTCCTTTGCCAGTTAAGAATAAAGTAGTGAATTTATTTATTTCTAAGTTGATAATGATATTTAAAAAAAGAACTGGTAGTTCTCCTCAATCAGGCTCTACAAAGAAATTGATCAATTTATAGTCTGGTGCCTAGTTGGTTCATTCATTGAGGATTCTCGTGGGAAAATAAGGCGGTGGATTTGCCCTCCCCATTTACATCCCGTCGACCTATCAGTAGGTTCATCCACCTTTAGAAGCCGTCACCGAATTCAAGGACAACTTGATCGCCCCCCTCTATATTGGGATGGAGAGTTGTGGAGGTCGCATATCGCATTTATTTATGTAAATTTATAGGATGAGCAAGCCCTCTCCCAAATTTGGTAGTGGCAGAAAGAATGGAAAATTGCCACCAACATTTTTTCAAATTTTCACCCTTCAATTTTATATTATATATTTTAAAATTATTCATTTTTTTACACTTATATGTATTTAAATAAAAATACAATAGAATTCTATTGACGTTATGTAGCGCTGAGTTTTTTTTTTTTTGACACACATTAATATGTTATAACACCTTGATAAAGGTTGGCGTTCAGCCAACTGAAATATTGGTAAAATAAATGATATTTTGATCCAATATATGTATTTTTCTATAAAGATTTATTTATGGATTGCTCTATTTTCAAAATTTATATTAAAAAAATATAAATTTCTGTGTCAATTCTACTAATTATTCTTCTTTAAGAAAAGGAACTGCTTGCTCTCGTTTTGCTTGTATATAAGTTAATGTTAAGTCCTTCCTTTCTTCTTTCACCCTATTTGATACATTATAAATAACATTGCTGATTATTGGTACTATTACTGTTATTCCTGTATATACCCTCTTCTACTCGAAGAATCTGTATAAGACCAAAAGGTCTTAATAAAACTTTTTGTTGTTGTTTTTGTTGATTTTTAATATAATATCTCCAATTACATTGCATGCACCTAAACTTTTAAAAAGCATTAATCACTACATTAGGAGCTTTCAAAATCAGTATATTTTTCAAATCAATTATCTTGGGTAACATCCGTACTATAAAGAATATACAAATAGAGGTTTATAATCATCACACATTCTTTGATTTTTCGGTTACATCTTTTATTTACATTCTTTTCCCCCCCCCAAAAAAAATCTCATGCACGTTATGTATTTAAAGGCATCTCGAGATAACTACTCTCGGAGCTTTCGGAATCAATGACCTTTTTCAAATTATAATAATCTTGGGTAACTACACACACAGCTATATCCGTGTTGGGAACAAATTAAAGGCGCCGGACATCGATTTAGGGGGGAGGGGGGGGGGGGGATTAGAGGGCAAATTCTGCCTGCTCGGGCTTTAGAGGAAGTTCTCAAGGTCATTGTAGGGAGGAGATACTGGATGAATTAAAGTTCTGCCAAGGTCGCCGAATGTTCCGTTCATGACGCCATTCTCCAATTATGGGTAACAGCGGCCAATGATGATGCATGAAAGAAAATATTTAAATCTCTTGAAGCCTACGTAACGTCCTAAAATCTGATTAACACTCGACGATAAAAATAAAAGTTTCAGTTTCGAATTGTTTAGTTTTGGTTTCGATTTCAAATATATTTTGGGTAAATATACCAAAGTCTATTTAATCAGAATTATTTTTGTATATGCGCTAAATATATATAAATACGTAAATGTATCATTTATACTATAAAGAATAATCCAATTTATCACTCGCATGGACAAAACTTGTAGAAATTGTACCTTTCAGTATGTATATCGGGACAATAACTCTGAAAGATATTACAGTGACCTTTATTGAAGACACACGTGATAACCAAGTGGGAACAAAATTGCTTCTGTCTCCTTTAAAGAATTAAATGACCGGCGAACTCTAAATATGAAACTTGCTTAAGTTTTTGCCCATGAGTATAACAGATCACGGAAATTTTAAGGCAATATTTTATATCATCGGAAGTTCTCTAAGCCTTTTTCGTGATTTGTGCTAAACAAGAAGACACCAATTATTAGAACGCCCGGTATTCCAATATTATAGGATACAAGACATTGACAATACAGAATTGTCCGTCTTTGTAGTACACAATAAAAAATGTGGCGCTGAGTTTGTTGTTGACACACTTTAAAATGTTATAATACCTTGATAAAAGTTGGCGTTCAGCCAACTGAAATATTGGTAAAATAAATGATATGTTGATCCAATATATGCCTTTTTATTTAAACAATAAAAAATGTAGGTAGAATTAAATAGACGTGTAAAATACATTTAGAATATTCCTCCATTTTTCTTCTAGTTTTTCAAATATTAGTAATTTAGTTACATTAAGGTGAAAAAATTAAAATTCAAGGGATAAATATCTATTTGTAAAAAAATGTAATTCCGATCTTTAGCTTTCGGGCATGAAAGCTCTCTTCTACAGGTGAAAACACACGATACAATAAAGCTAGAGATCTGATTTAATATTTTTAAAGAAGCATATTTTCGTGCTATGGCCTTCATCAGTACAGAGGGAGGCTTCGATTTTATAACATCCTACGGGGATGTTAGGGAATCGTCTGATTCACCTTTTTTGTTAGAGATACTTTCCTTGCGAAAAATTACATATTTACAATATGCGCATATGCACATAAGTTACATACACACCGTCGTTGGAATATCGCTATCAGACATTTCTAGATCAACGACGTAAAGGCAGACTTCTCCGACAAGGTGATGGACGGAATCCTCCGCTGCAAGAATAAATTTACATATCACAAGAAATCTTCAATCTTATATACACACGAGTTTTTCAGTCTCCTGAGAATTACAGAGAAGCGGTGGAAAAGGAAGATTGGGAACTCGCAAAGTATATGACAGAGAGAGAGTAGTTTCTAAAATACAAATACACCATACACAGAGCTCTACCTAGTTTTTAAATATCAAATTATATAGATATACACACTCATGAACCAACTTGAGGAAGGAGAAAGTCTTTAATGTCGCCGGTCGTCTATTTTTTTTTTAAGGAGACATAGGAAATTTTGTTCACACTTGGTTATCTCGTGTGTCTTCACATCAAATATCTTTCAGAGTTATTGGATGAATCTCGATATATACATGTTAAAAGGTACATCTTCCTTAAGTTTTGGCCATAAGTGTATATATTGCACATTTTTGGTTTTGTTCTCTATTAGAGAGAAGTGTATATTTTCTACTCTGTAAACATTCTATAGATTCTTTAGCAAACACTCAGCTTGATAAAGGTTGCTAGCTAAACTCACTTTAAACTCACATTAAAAGGTTTAGTCGATAGAATGTAAGAGTGGTATAGACCGACTATTTTTCAATAGCCACGACTAGAATCGAATCCCTCATTAGACACTTATTTTTTTCTGAATAGAAAATAAAAATTGCTTCAATGACTCCCGATTCTTGCAAAAAGTCCATCCCCACTAGTAAAGTGCAAAGCAATCAAACGGGGACCTAGTACATTTGTAAGTACTGCAAACTGCTTTCTACATGCGTAGACATGTGATGTACTTACAGTAAAAGCAGTCGCTAACTACTACCGACCATGATTATCATGACCAGTACCACATGTATATATACCATGGATAATAATAAAGAAGAAGAAAATTCAGTGTATTGACGTAGATAGAGATTTTTTACACCCATCTATTAAGTATCTGAACAACAAGAAGAAAGAGAATAAAAAAAATGTCCAAGAAAGACAGTCCTATAAAGTCAATAGAAAACGAGCTCAAAGTAAGTCAATACAAGCACAACTACCGCACTTAGGGACAAAGTACCAATTTCCGTGGAGGCGAGCACAATTGCTCACTCTCCCCAAATGTGTACTCTCTCCAAGTACTTTTATTTCCTCTTCCGGTACTTCTCAGAGAGTTTTCAAATGGCTATCTTTGATTGTTTTGCCGAGTACTTCTTTATTCCACATCTAAGATACTTGCTCTTCTCTCTATTTGCATACACTCTCTCCTAATGGGGATTAAGCCCATTAAAGAACACAATAATAAACGAATAAATAAATTTAAAAAAAGGAAGGATAACGCACGCACAATGAATCGATAAAGTAGAAAACTTAATCTTTTTTTATAGATGGAAATTTTGCCGGGAGGATATTGATCTCAAAAGACAAAGGTCGTCTCTCCCGTCAAAATAGATTTTCAGCTATTTTCAGCTTTCAAATTTTCAGCCATAGATTTGGCCCAGCCACTTTGCCACCTCTTTGGCAGATTGTCAAGATTCCATTAGATCCCGTGTGGATCTCATGGAATAAAGTCTGCCCTAGGCTGACGAGGGCCATTAGCCCGAAACCATGGTCTCTAGGTGGACGCTTTTCAGTTTGCCAAAGCTGGTGTTGTGGCTTTGTCATCGACCCGAGGCCGCTAGTTTGCGGCGAGGGTCAATAGATGGCGTCTAGTTTTGACGTTTATTTTGACGGGAGAGGCGACCTTTGTCTCTTTAATCTTTTTTATTATTATCCCTAGTCCACGTGGCCATGATAATCATGGTGAGTATAAGTAGACGACTACTTTTACTGTAAATGCACCACATGTCTACACATGTTAAAAGCAATTCGATTTTTGCACTTAGAAATTTGCCAGAGTCTCGTTTTGGTTACTTTCACTCGTTGGTTTGGTTTGGACTTTTGCAAGATTCGATGGCTATTGGGAGCATTTTTTTATTAAGAAAAAAGTGCCAATGCGGGATTCGATCCGCGGTCGTAGCGGTCTTAAAACCAACGGTTTAAATCATCTTTCCATCGACCTCCCTTCAAAAACTTAATCCTGAAAAGTAAATGACAGGAAACACCGAAAGAAAAGATGAAAGGAATATTCCAAATGACATTTCCCGAAGGAGGGGGGGGGGGGGGGGGGAAATAAAAGAAGAAGATTTCGTAAAAGGAGGAAAAAATTCCACTCAACAAGTTTTAAAAAAGAACTCAATTTCAATAGAAGGAATATACAAAACGATTTCAACAACAACAACAGCCAAAAAAAAAATGCTTTCATGGAAATTTCCAACAAATCTACCCGGTTAAAAAAGAGATAAAAAAGCATCTCTTGACCATTGATGATGGCTCATTGCCATCTATCGGGGAAAATACCAAACGAACGTAGATTTTTTTTTCCAGAAAAGGTATATGATAATGAATAATATCAATGAATATATTCAAATTAATTGACTTGACTAGAGCTAACAAAATCGCTGTGAGGGTTTATCACTGATGAGCCAGGCATATTCAATATTTCTTCCTTGCAGTAAGGATATAAGAAAGTTTGCTTTATTTATATATATAAAAACATGTTTAAATAGTTTGATTCCGTTGATGAGAAGAGAGCAATGCTTCGTCTTCACACAAGTTTCATTTCAAAGTTCTGTCAGATGGAAAGACTGAGATAAAACAGTAGCTAAGCAACCAAGATGGAGTGTTCAAAATCAATCACTTACACCCTAACAACACACTAGAAGCAGTGAGAATTAAAAAACAAACAAAATAACTATGGCGAGTTTCTATCAAGGTTAATGGTGATACAAGTATACAATATACTTTTATACTTGCATATTGGCTCAGAATATAGGGGAAAGTTTACTGACCAAGTTAGAATCGACTCAATCCACACTTTAAAATTATTTTTCAGTAATTTAAAAAGTATGATAAAGAAAATGATCTAATACTTCGCTATTTGACTAAATACATATTGCAACACGATTCTTTTATTATAACAAATTTCTTCCCATTAAAACCTAACTTTGGAGTACCAGGTTCTTCATCAGACCTTACTACCACAATTACATATCTACCATGTATGACCTCTCTACATATGTATACAATTCTACTGCTTTATATTTGTTAGAGCAGAGATAAATATTTTTATCAACACTATGAGCTATGATTTGTAAAAAATTTGGTTGCTTCACTTTTTTTGTCAAATGGCGGTGTATAATTCAAAAAGAAACTTTCAAATTCATGATGCAAATTGTTTAAACCCATAGACCACTACTAAGACTATGATTTCTACTCTTTTGTTCGGCCTCTTATATATGTAGGGTATCTACTGTGTAAGTAACATTTTCAGCGTGGGTTTAAGTATATTCCATGAGAGACCAAAACTAAAAACCAAAACTAAAAACATGGCTAAACCTGGTCTCTCCTGGAAGTACTCTTATCAGAGACTCTGTTTGTGTTGAAAGACTTCTCATGATTTGCATACGACATGATACGACAGAGTCTCTGATAAAAGACCACCTCCATGAGAGACCGATTTTAGTCACCTTTTTTAAGGCTATGGTCTCTCATGAGAAGCTACTCTACTGTACCCTTTTTTTTTTTGCCAATTGTTCTCTTTAAATTGCATATCGGCAGTGTAAATATGTAAATCTGATGGAAATTTCCACGTGCGCCCACGCAGAGCTTGAAGACAAAGGATTACCTCACGTGCAGTGGGCAACGATGAAGATAGACGGCGGACATACTGTTTGACGTCTGATTAATGGTCAGGAAAAAAGAATTGACGGTGTGGGAGGCGAACCTGTGTTGTTGTAGGTCAGGTGGCTGTTACCCACGGATGTCTATCTGTCCGCAATGTTGTAGGCTGTTGCAAACTGTTGCATAATTCCACACATAATACCTCACTCTTATTACAAGTAAACTAAAACGCTATTCTTAAAATTAAAGATACTTCGGCCAGTAAATCTTTTTATTATCTCGACGTTTCAACAAAAATCTTTTGTCCTCGTCAGGGCAAACAAAAATTAAAACATTTGGCAAGGCTTAAACTGGCTGAAGTATCTTTAATTTTAAGCATTATGAATGCCGGCCAGGCAGCCTCTATCTTTACGATAAAACGCTATTTTTTTTATATAAAAACTGATTTATATATATATATAAATTTAACTTACAGAGGCAACGTTATTTTTGAAAAAAAAAAAATCTATTTTATTGCGAGCTTTCGAGTAGGAGTAGTAGTCAAATTAACGTACATACCTAAGTACACGACTGTATATTTTATAAGATAAGGAATATATATATATAATATATATGAAAAAATAATAGAAAGAATATATAAAATAAATATAAAGGTCAAGTGTTGATATTAAAAATAAAGAAGGCATATCCTGACCACGAGCACATGTGATTTTTAAGATGGCAGAGCGCCATCTAGTGGAACAGAAATCAACTAAACATTGATTTAGTCTGTTCCCTGATATTTGGCCAACCCAATTTCTTGATAAATCAAGAAAAACCATCCACGAACCCGTTTCGGGCTGTTGGCCCTCGTCAGCGTGGAGCAGGCTGTACCACTGTGACCACTTTGGTCCTAGAGGCTTCTTGAGAAACCAAGAATATGTATATTTACAGTAGAACCTCTCTTTAATTCAACACTGACTTTAATTCGACCGACTTTAAATCACTCAATTTTTCACTTTCACTACCAATCAGCCTAATTACTTTAACCGACTATAATTCGACACTTTCTTTAATTCAACCCAAAATACTGATCCCTTGGTGTAGGGTGGGGGGTCGAATTAAAGAAGTTAGAGGAGAGGACTATAATTGTTCTATCAACATATATTTTAAAAGTTTTCTCTGTGTTCATTTTCAATCCTGACAATACTGACCGAAACGTAGATAATAATAAAAGATTTTGTTTTTCCTGGCTGAGAGATGTCTAAATTTACTACTGAAAAATAAGAAATTTAAAAAATAGTGTTCTCTCTATAAAAATAAACATAATATTTAGAAATAGAAAGAGAACAACACAAACAAAGAGAGATATAAAATAAAACAAAACAAAAACAAAGTGGAAATACACCTACAATCGTGTGAAAAAAAAAACACATAATGTTATATTACAAAATACCATATTTCACAAAAAAAGAACGCTGTAGGGAGAGAGAGAGATTATAAATAAGTAAAAAAATAACAATGAAGAGAGAACATTCTAGAATGACGAAACGTTCTGGAATTATCCCAAGAGAGAAAACAATTTGTGAAAGAAGGTCGATGAGGCCATACTGATTTGGGTATGGTCGTATTGAACCTTGACATTCGGTAACTTGACCTGGTAGACATGAAGTCTTAAATTGACCATCCTGCAATGGTGGATGGGTAGGATAACTATGGTCAACGGTCTAATTCAATTAAAAATAAGAACCAGCTCCTCACAGAGAGAGAGACGCTGTTGCAGGAGTTACGTCAAGGCAAGTTGCCTCAACGCTGCTGTCACACTGACCGACTTCAGGCGGCCTTGGGGAGTTTGTTTTGGTCGGTTGCGACATAACGTCGGCCGAGTACGTATTCTAACCTAACTACACACTATATATATATATACTCGTAGACAACACTTATGGAGGTGGAAAGTCTTTCATTTCGTCAGTCCATCTGTTTTTCTTTTAAGTAGACAGAGGCAATTTTGTTCATACTTAGCTATCTCGTGTATATTCAATAAAGGTCACTGTAATATCTTTCAGAGTTATTGTCTCAATCCCGATATACATGCTAAAAGGTACAATTTCCTTAAGTTTTGTCCATGAGTGTATACACACATGGTTATCTCGTGTGTCTTCAATAAAGGTCACTGTAATATATTTCAGAGTTATTATCTAAATTCCGATATACATGCTAAAAGGTACAATTTCCTTAAGTTTTGTCCATGAGTGTATACACACTTGGTTATCTCGTGTGTCTTCAATAAAGGTCACTGTAATATATTTCAGAATTATTGTCTCAATCCCGATATACATGGTAAAAGGTACAACTCCCTTAAGTTTTGTCTCCATGAGTGTATACACACATGGTTATCTGGTGGGTCTTCAATAAAGGTCACTGTAATATCTTTCAGAGTTATTATCTGAATCCCGATATACATGGTAAAAGGTACAACTTCCTTAAGTTTTGTCTCCATGAGTGTATACACACTTGGTTATCTCGTGTGTCTCAATAAAGGTCACTGTAATATCTTTCAGACTTATTGTCTCAATCCCGATATACATGCTAAAAGATACAATTCCTTAAGTTTTGTCTCCATGAGTGTATATAACAGTCAATTTCTAGCCGGTTGATTGGTTTATGTTGAATGGACACATGTGTTTCTTTTCACATAACAAATATTATATATTACAGACCTTACTGTCATGATAAAAGTTATTGAATGAGAGGGCTTGGCTCATCAGTGTTGAACCCTCTCAGCGGTTTCACCAAATTAAATCTCCAGACCGCTCTACTATTGTATTGGATTGGTTTTCTTATATACCCTGTATTTACTATGGAAGGCAGCTTAGGGGTGTTTAGGGAACTTATGAACATAAGCTTATAGGTCTGTAGAGGTGCATACATATTTACATACCTTATACATCACTGATGAGCCAAGCCCTCTCATTCAATAACTTTTATCATCACACACAGTAAGGTCTGTAGAGATAATATTTGTTATATGAACATAAACACGTTGCCAAAAATAATTATTACAAATAATGATAATGTGTTGATACTATATAATGGTGATGAACAAAAAAAAAAAAAAAAAGACGTCGGTGGACGAGTAGGTAACACCCTCGATTCCCGACAGTCATGAACCGGGATTGAATCCCGCGTTAACATTTTGTTTTAATATGTGAACACACAGCTGATCATATTGATTAAAGTTCTATTTAGCTGTTCCATTAGTCCGTTAGTCTGGGGGTGGTAGCTCGTCGTGAAGCAATGTGTTTAATTTTGCACATTTCATAACCTCCTTCATCAAATTGCTAGTGAATTGTGAACCTCTGTCGCTGATAAGAAATCTTGGAGCCTATTCATTGTTGCAAATATCATAAACTAGGTTGTTCTTGTTGAGCGGCGGTACCTAATAAAGTGATTTTGGAACCGAACCGATGGTGATAAACAATATATTATTAGATAGTAAGGTAAGAACTTATAGGCTTAAAGACTAGCTGTCGGTCTCCGTCCGTCGGTAGACATTTCCAGTTTCAGATTACTCAGCATATTAATTGAGGAGTAATTACAACTTGCACTAATTGTAAACTGCACGCTCATCTTATTGGCTAGAGCAGGTGTCGGCAAGCTTCTTTTTTTTTTTGGCTTATCCCTAGCACATGTGGTACAGGCCATGATAATAATGGTGGGTAGAAGTAGACGATTGCTTTTACTGTAAGTGCACCACATGTCTACACATGTGAAAAGCAGTTCGACTTTGCACTTAAAAATATGCCAGAGCTCCGTTTGGTTACTTGCACTCGCTGGTGGGGTTGGACTTTTGCAAGAGTCGGGAAAAATTGGAGCGTTTTTTTTTAATCATAAAAAAGTGCCCAATGCAGGAATCGAACCCGAGTCGTAGTGGTCGAAAACAAACGGTTTAGATCATCCTTCCACCGATCCCCTCAGCAAACTTTTGATTCGGAAGAGTAAAAAATTACAATTTACCAAATTTCAAAGTTTTAAAAGAGACACAACACTTCTCTTGCCAACAATAAATAGTACTCGCATAAATAATATTTACATATGGAACTATATTAAAGAGCCGTAGCTTCACATCTAAAGAGCCGCATGTGGCTCGCGAGCTGCGATTTATATTTACTGTAGTAAATATAAATACCACAATGCTGTTCGACTTCTGTTTAGACTTACAAGGTGTCAGAGTCCTGTTTGGTTACTCGTACTCACTGGTAAGGTTGGACTCATGAACGAATCGAAGAGCCATTGAGAGAAAGCAAAATATATATTTTTTTATTTTGAAAAAAATACCATTTTTCAACTCGGGTTTCAAACACCGGGTATATATGTTCGGGTAGGTATAAAGATAACAATTAAGATCGCGCCCAAAGAGACTACGACCTCCTGATTCTGAGGGAGATATGCAAAATTGAGAGACGTTACGGTGGTGTTGTTTTATGCTCAGATATTGTGTTTTGATGGACATTCAGATAGCAGATTTGAATAAACCAATCACCAAACTGTGAGGAGAACCAGAGAGAAATTCTACAATAAATGAGCTAAGCATTCTTTAGACGTTTGATTTACAGATTTCATCAATGCTAGACACGACGAATTCCATTCTAACGGAGTATTCTTGTTAATTTACACGTGGATACACCGTGGAAATCCAACAAAATGATAAATAGAACATTAAATTTACTGCGCGACGTGTTTAAGACATTCCGTGTAGACAGGTTTGATGGGAAGACAAAGTTCTTTACTTCACTCTAAACTGGAGAGTATTTGCATAGTTTATTCCCCACAGGCCATGGTGGGTGCAAGGCCATGTTGTTACTGTAAGCGCTCGCACCACGTGTGAAGGATGCAACCTTGTACTTTCCCAAGGTCATTATAGCTACCGACACATTCCCGTAGGTTGGTACTTCAATCCAAAGGAACTCTTTCTCGATAACATGAAACATATATACACACACAAAGCTTTATTAAGACCACCGGTCTTATACAGATTCCCCACAGGAAGTAAGGAGGAATCGATATGGAATATACATTACTTTTTAA
The DNA here is from genome assembly GCA_030710605.1 of Cordylochernes scorpioides. NCBI lineage: Eukaryota > Metazoa > Arthropoda > Arachnida > Pseudoscorpiones > Chernetidae > Cordylochernes > Cordylochernes scorpioides. Next base: position 3,372,918 of record CP092878.1, on the reverse strand, counting down.
GACGTTTCGGTAACTAGCACATTCGCTTTCATGAAGAACAAATAGAAACATAACATATGTAAATAAGTCATGGACACAGGAGTATATATACTCTATTTCGAAATAATATATAGTTAACACTAAACTAATTAGGTTGAGGGTGATAGCGCAATTCGTAAGTTAAATATAGGATCGAAACGAGGCGTCGTCTATTTTTAGATTCGTTTGAAATATGTTTAGTTAGAGCAAAATAGCCGCGATGTTTCGAAAGGCCGAACGCCTCTCTTTTTCAAGCAATCGTTCGTGATGTATGCCGCCATAGTTCGTTTTTTTTTCTGGAATATAAGTATGTGAATTGTAAGTCATACCGAAGTATTCCCAAACATCACGAGTTTATTTTGTTCTTAATAAAGACATTTCAATGATGTCTGTGATGATGATGGGTGTGTGGTATCCTAAATACGAATCGGAATTGGCCTGATTATGTAATTAATGTTACTCTATGCAAATACGGAGGAGCCAATTTCGTAGAAGAGGATTGTGTACGACATATGTTCGGAATATATTTTCTCGGAAAAAACTTATACAATGGCTTCTCTCTGTCATCCCCACAAAATACTTGTTCTATGATAGAATCACGTGATTAATTCATCCATATTTTTATCAACGTCATTTCTCCCCATTCTTTTCCATATACTTATCCCAATTATATCTCTGAGACTGCTTGGCTCAATAAGTTTCGTTTCTATCTAACTTATCAAAAATATATACTTAAACTTTCGAGCCCAGCTCTTTCTCAGAAGTTTTAATAGGCTACAATCCTGACTAAAATACATCTCACTCTACAAACATTTCTTGTCATCTCTCTATAATGACTTTCATTTATAACTATGAACATAGCCATATTCGAAGGCGATTCAAACAAACAAACAATATGTAGATAAGTTATATTCTAGAATTAGGGTTGTAACCTATAAAATCGTCTGAGAAAAAGAACGATTGCTCGAAAAAGCTTCGGTTTATACTCTAAATATTTTGATAATAATATAAGAAGAAAATGATATTGCTGAAAAGTGAATCCCTAATTATTTTAGAATATCACGATCTCGACAATTATCATAAACACCACGTACACACAGATAATTGTGAATTATTTAAAATATTTTTTCCTAAATTGGGTTGGCCAAATATCAGGGAACAGGTTAAATCAATGTTTAGTTGATTTCTGTTCCACCAGATGGCATTCTGCCTTATAAAAAGCACATATGCTCTTGGTCAGGATATGTCCTTTTTAATGTTTCCTAGTGTGTATGATCTCCTGATTAATATAATTTAACCGCATTGAAAAGAAGAAGAAAAAAACAAATCCGCGGTAATTTTATATTTCCAATATGCAAATGAGTATAAACGTCCGAAACATATTACGAGAAGAAAAATAAACGCTAAGGTAAATGGAAGGAGTTTATTTAGTGGAGTTAGAAGAGAGAGAAGCTCGTCCCAGATGATCCTGCTGACACCTGGCGCAAGGGATACTGTTCCATTTTGTAACGGCGTTGGCCAACGGTTGATGATTGAGGGGCGAGCGCCGAGCCATCTCTTACCTCACAGGCTTCTTCTGCAACAACTTCTAATTGTCACAGCTTGGCGGCAACAAGATCGATCTGATGAGCTTATACCGGCTCAGAGGCGACTGTATAAAGTAGAGCGTGTTCCCATTCCGCTAAACGTCTAACTTAACCGACTAAACTTGCTCTATCTTGAAATTGGAGGTTGACTGGTCTGCAGGCATTCCTCTTTCTTTCGAATTCTTTGACTACTCATACGTTTTTATTTTTTGTATTGTTGTTTCGACAATAGTAAAATCTGTTTGTTCACGTCAGGAATGAAACAAAAAGAATCATACTAAGAGCTGTTAAAAAGTCGCTTTTGATTTCTCTTTGAGCGCGTCTTCAAATTGTTAACAACATCCAAGTCACGAGTCAAATAACGTATGTATGAAACCAAATATTAAACGATACTTCTATCTCTATAATTATTCCATTGATTAGCACGTCGAACCTTCGACGTTTGATTTCGAAACCCAAACCAAAAACTTTCAAAATATCTTTTGGTAACGGTATCTAATAATTTCGAACCATCCACATCCAATTCATGCCGTTTTAAATTAATTTATACGCATCAATGCTATATTTGAAAAATTCATGTATACCTTATAAGTTCTATTTGCATATATATTATATATGTGCTTTATACTTTTATTATGTTCTTTTATTACATTTTTGCGTAGGTGTTATTTTCATACTGTATTCTCACTCCCAGTCCAATTCTTTCTACCATTTTCTTTTTATTTATTTCACCCTCCACAACTTTAATTATCCAATACTCCTGTCTTTTTCTGTGATGACCTTGAACACTTCCTATCCCAATCTTCTCAAGACTTCTTCATCCCTGTAAGCCAGTGTCGGGCAACCGGTGTGCCGTGGCACACTGGTGTGCCGCGAAGAATTCTAGGTGTGCCGCGAACATTTTTGTAGGTATTTAGAACTTTTGGTTAAATTTAAAAATAATGTTTCAAAAAATATTTTTTATAATTTTTATTCAATTTTAATAATTTTTTTCAAAAATTTTCATATAAAAAATGAAATTAAAAAAAAAGCAAATTTCATTTTTATATAAAACTTATTTTGGTATTATAATTACAACAGTTTGCATAATTTTATATTTCATATAACGTATGTACATAATCTTGACGTACATAACTGGCACGTGCCATTATTAAAAAATAAAAATGCAAATAGGTACGTACCTATTTAAAATCATAAGTTAAAAAAAAAACAATCCGCGAAAACAAATTTATTTAATAAAGTTGAATACATACTGCGGGAAAATACCTAATTTTTAAAATAATATGTCCAAACTTAACCGTCATTTACAATCTTTGTCACAGCTGTTTATTAATAGAGACTCAAAGCTACAAAGCTTAAAAAAAAGAAAACAAAAAAAATTTATAAATTTATTTAAAAAATTTATTCGGAGTTTTCGTCAAAGTATTGCTGTAGTAATTCTTCATTTTTTTTTGCATGTTGTAAAACACACACACATTCACACAATACGTTTTGTACACCGTAAAATCTGTTGGTTAAAAAAGGAAAAAAATATTTTTGTTACGAAATTCTCACAGGTGCGCCGCGAAAAAAAGAAATTAAGTTTAGTGCGCCGCAACTCGAAAAAGGTTGCCCGACACTGCTGTAAGCCATCATCTCTTCTTGTCTGGAGGAGGACAAGCTGAAGGAGCCTCCATCGCTGAGAGAACTACTGTAAATATTTCATTACTTAATTGCATATATCTCATTACTTAATTGCATATATCTCATTACTTTTCCTTGTTTTTCCTATTTCATATAAAGAAATAACGCGTCATCTATATATAATAAATGAAACCATTGAAGCACGAATGTTTCTTTTACACATAGAACAAACTTCAACTATCCTTACTGCGATGAAGAAATATTGTGAGGGCTTGGTTCATCAGTGGTGAACTCTTACAGCGGTTTCGGCAATTTAATCTATCAGACCGCTTCTCAGAGCTCTAATACTGTATTGGACTATTCTGTTTAAATATGCTACATTGAAGAGTGGAATCTCAGAAATGGTATTTGAGCAAACTATGGACAATATGCTCTAATAGTGTATTGGACTATGTATGTATTCACTGGCAAAGTACCAATAGAGTATTTTAAATTGTCAATCGACTGAAAAAAAAGTGCACTCAAGTAAAATCAAACTTGTTTTTCTTTTCACTAATTCGACAGAGTTGATGCGTCTTGTTTCCCTGCCCAGACAAGTCGACAGCAAGATATAAATCTAACTGATGACTTGTCATTCAACACACTGGGGAGACAAATGGATCCATTGTCAGCTCTTGCAACATGCTTACAACAAACTCGCCCCTGTTTGTTTGAATGATCCACACATCAAGTCTGTCATATACAGTAGATGGACTTCTGCCTCTATAGTTCGCCCATCAACAACAGCTATTGAAATGGAAGAATTAAATTGTTCTTCTTTATGTTGTTATATATTTATTATTATAATAATTATTATTTTTTTAATTAAAAAGGCATATATTGGATCAAAATATCATTTATTTTACCAATATTTTGATCCAATATATGTCTTTTTAATTAAAGATTTATTTATGGATTTCTTTATTTTCAAAATTATTTTTTTATTCATTGATTCCTCTTTATTGATGGATATATTGACGGTAGTGAGGATATTGATCTAAAAAGGAGGGGAAAAATAAAAAAGGTCATCTATCCCGTCAAAATAGAAGAAACACTATGCGTGATCTAAGGACCGTCTTTGCAATATAGCGGACAAGAGTTGGCAACAAAGCCGTAACACCAGCTTTGGTAAATACAGAATGCCCACTTGGAGAAAATGGTTTCAAGCTCTCGTCAAATACAGGAAAACGGATAATGATTTTGTTAGACAATTGACAATATAAACAATTATATTGATTCTTCTAATCAATTGTTACAAAGGTTATATAATAAAACAGTAAATAAAGGGTAGATCAAATGTAGGGGAATATATATAGTTGTGTATGTGTACAAATTTCTTCAGAAAGGAAGGTTTCCCCACCTTGAGAGAGTTCTCCTCCAGACAAGGTCTTCACTCCTCAGTTCCACGCCGAAGGAAGTATCTATAGATGCGTGTGTACCTATAGATGATTTTATTAGATCCACAAGGGATTCACGAAATGTTTATGGTCATTCACGAAAAGGTCAAAGAGATGCTTAGACAGAAAAGTGATTAGTTCAATGGAATGTTTCATCATACAGCAACCACCCGACCTGCAGGGCTACTGACTCTTCGGTCAAGGGCTGGATGTTCGACGCCCTCGCGTCTGCCAAGTCATCCATACACAGGTTCTTTCTGAGCCTTGAGATGAGGGGAGAACCTTCTGTCTGGAGGAGGACTCTTTGTCTCCTGGACTGTACATAACTGTATATAGTTTAATCCTTTATCCTTCTTTTTATAATTATTATATATTACTACCAATGACTTGTGTATAATGTCAATAAAATATTTTTAAATCTCAAATCTCAATGGAATGTTTGGCGTGAGATCTGCGCGGGCTGGAAGCGCACTGCCTGGGTAGGATGGAGCGACCAAAGAGGAGAAACCAGCGAGGGCGGCTCAATAAGGAAGTGGTAATTGAGTGACTCACGCTGCGGGAGACGACGCCCGGGAGCTAACTTTAGCTGAAACCAAGTGATTCATCTCTCGGAACTTTAGATAATAGCTTGCTGGAACATCAGGTTTCAACACCTAAACTTCCTTCATTGGATTCACCTAATTGTTGCGTACTTTGTCGGAGGATTCTCTCTAACGGAGATTACCTATACCTCGATAGTGGACATTGCTGTGATAAAGATGCATGGAGACATCTGAGGCTCTTCATTGGACACGACAACAACAACAACCTACACCTCATAAAAAACAAGCAGTTATACCCGAAACAACTCCAAAGACACGGACAAACACGTTGAAAAAAGAACGAATCTCCACTTCCTTAAATGTTCTGCGCTTCTCCCTCTACTTCAGAATGGAGCTTAGTTATGCCGTTTCAGCAACAATTAGATTATCATATTTAGCAAAAGTGTGGCATCTCCATTAAAACAAACAAACAAAAAATTAAAATAATATATTATATTCATCACCCCAATACCAAACATAAAAATGGTGAGAAAGAATATAAATCAACAAAAAGCTTTATTAAGACCTTTTGGTCTTTTACAGATTCTTCGAGTAGAAGAGGGGGTATATACAGAAATAACAGTAATAGCAACAATAATCAGCAATGTTATCTATAATGTATCAAATAGGGGGGGAAAGAAAGGACTTGGTATAAACTTATATACAAAGCAATCGAGATTTTTTTTAGGTGATTAAGGATGTATATATTCCAGAAAATATAAAACGATATAATTCTAGGAATATGATTATTTAATTTGAATTTACACTCATGGACAAAACTTAAAGAAGTTGTACCTATTAGCATGTATATCGGGATTGAGATAATAACTCTGAAAGATATTACAGTGACCTTTATTGAAGACACACGAGATAACCAATATACACTCATGGAGACAAAACTTAAGGAAGTTGTACCTTTTAGCATGTATATCTGGATTAAGACAATAACTCTGAAATATATTACAGTGACCTTTATTGAAGACACACGAGATAAACATGTGCTGCAACAGCTATTAGCATAATCTTGGGGACAAGATTTCTGCAAATTAGAATGGCTTGGACAACTCTCTAACACCCCCCTTGAATCCCACTTCAACTGGCTTGTCCTTTACTGTCCTACCTACGGTGCAAGGAAAAGACCAACAGCCCTCTGGCAATCCATCAACCAGAACTTTCATCTCAACAATCTGTCTTCCACAATTATCTACGGGAGAGGTCGGTGGAAGGGTGATCTAAACCTTTGGTTTTCGACCACTACGACCCGGAATCGAATCCCGCAATGGGCACTTTTTTTTTCTAATTAAATAAATGCGCAAATGGCCCCCAATTCTTGCAAAAGTCCAATCCCCACCAGCGAGTACAAGTAACCAAAAGGGGCTCTGGCACATTTGTAAGTGCAAAGTCGAACTGCTTTTCACATGTGTAGCCATATGGTGCACTTACAGTAGTAAAAGCAGTCGCCAACTTCTACCCACCATCACCATGATTATCATGGCCTGTACTAAGTGTGCTAGGGATAAAAAAAAAACACAACAATTACCTACAGGGTTGCAACAGGACAGGGAAATCTGGAGGAACATCATTCACGTCAACAAGGTTTCAGAGATTTGTAGAACCGTATATAGCTCCTCTATTCTACACGGGGATCTTCAAATGTAAATGATGATAACTACTGAACATCTACCTGCAAATACATTTCTCGACCATAAGAAGGCACTACGGAACTACGTATGTAGTTCATCTACAGTCTTTCCTCCCACACACGTCTACTTTTAGATCCTCCGCCTACCTCCGGATTTCCTCACCTTCCCATTTCTTTTTTTAAATTGCCACTCTTTTTTTCCCCCCTATTTGCCGAACGTAATCCTTTCACTTCCCTCAACTCTCTTCAATATCTTCATCTTCTTCAATTCCGTCATATTTTTCAATATCTTAATCCTCACCAATATCTTCATCTTCTTCAACATCTTCATCCTCACCAATTCCGTCATCTTCTTCAACATCTTCATCCTCACCAATTCCGTCATCTTTTTCAACATCTTCATCCTCATCAATATCATATCTTAACCAATATCTTCATCTTCAACAATTGTTACATATTTTTCAATATCTTCATCATCAACAATATTTACACCTTTTTCAATATCTTCACCAATTTCCTAATCTTCACCAATATCTTCATCTTCAACAATATTTACACCTTTTTCAATATCTTCACCAATTTCCTAATCTTCACCAATATCTTCATCTTCAGCAATATTTACATCTTCAATATTTTCATCTCTACAAATATTTTCATCTCTCTCCTCTTCACAAATATTTTCATTTTCAACAATATTTATCGAGTGTTTTTCAAGGGACCGGGAAAAAATGTTCACTAGATAAAACGATGATTTTGTAATGTAGAAAATTAGGAAAGACAAAATTCAGGATGACACGGCACACAGGGACCCGAAAAAATGATCACTTTATCGAGAGATTCAAATTTACGAGTTTCAAATTATCAAAATATATCTATATTTTTTTTTATAAGTTTATAGAGAATTGTTTTAACAAATGTTCGTTAGACAAATCTTTACTCGGGTAAAACCCGGGTACATCCGCTAGTTCACATATTAAACAAAATGTTAACGCGGGATTAGATCCCAGTTCATGACTGTCGGGAATCGATGGTGTTACCCACTCGTACACCACATCGTTAAGTTTGTTTGTAATTACCAATTCATTAACTTTTTTAAATATATAAGAATGAAATTACGAAGTTCCTAGATCTTGTATAAAAAAGTCAAGATTTTTTTCCCTTTAATTTCGAGAGTGTACTTCCTCTTTGTTAATTTATATATTTGATAGGATGACCATCAAACTTTTTGAATTTTTTTGTTTCTCCTCTTTTTTTCTCATTCATTCAGAGGGTACATCCATTAATTTTTTCTTAATTCTAAAAAAATTATTGTGTGTGGATTATATATATTGGATAATAATTAGATCATTTAACTTAAACTAATTTCTATATATTAATATTAGAGAAAAATAACACATATTCGACTTTTCAAAAAGAAAAACACACAACTTTTTATATTTCAATTTTTTTTTAAATCATTTATCAAATCTATTTATAGATTGTACGGAATCTCTCAAATCCCCCCTCCCGAACCCGCCAAAAAAAAAGTTTGTTTTTTTGAGACCACACACACAAAAAATATATATAATAATATAAAAAATATATTCTTATTTTCATAATCTTATTTCAAATAAATAAAAAACAGCACATCTTGTATCGAAAAATAAACGTGTGTTTTTATTGCATGATATTTCGACGATCAAAAGCTTTTAAGATGCTAAGAAGCTTTTATATAAATAAAAACACAGTTTATTTTTAGATCCAAGATATGCCGTTTTTTTTTTATTTGGATGTTGAATCTTATGGATTGCGGTATTTTTAGAAAGAGGAGAAAGAGGAGATAATCAAACTTATCAACTATATATTAGAGTTCTATTTACTCTTTGTATCATAGTGGGATCTTGGTCTCTTTATTGTGTAATGGCGCAGGTTATTCTCTACAAAGTTACATATGGGGGGAAATATGTAAATATTACATATGTAAATAGGAAGAATTAAAGAAACAATATATATATGTGTAAGAGAGGGGTAGAGTGCTTCTTTTATTAATAAAATACCTTCACTCTTAGTTTTCCCATATTCTTCTCAGTTCTACCATATTTTCCATTATATGGCATCCTGTTAAAAGTTTATGGAAATGGGATGAACCTTTACATATTGTATAGCAAAGTTTTTTTATATTTTATGTACAGATTATTTGATATTGTAGTGGCGCATAAGGATAGTTTTATTTCTGTATAGTATAGACACTTCGGCCAGTTAGAGAGGAAAAAAAAAAAAACTCTAACTGGTCGACGTGTCTATATTATACAGAAATATGAATGCCGGCCAAGCAACCTCTATTTCCAAGATAATGGTTTTATTATATCGACACATTGTGTAAATTCATCTTGAAATGTCCCCGTCACATGTGCTGTGAATGTAGGATAATGATCTATAGTATTTACATATTTACGTAGATGCATATTTTCGGGTTGAATATTGAATAAAGGGGGGGAAAATACGTTTACGACGCCTCACAACCTCAAAAGTCTAATCTTTATTATTATTATTTTAATTCTAGGTGTCTCGGTAAGACTCCGTCTTCTTTAAAATATCATCGTTAAATTAGCGCCATCTATCGATGAGAATTATAAACATTTTATTTAAAAGCTACATCCAACCTGTGACATAATTGTTTTGCTCTAGGTAACTGGTTAGTCACCGGTGGGTCTTGGCAACAAAGCCATGATCTCAGAAAGTTTTTTGCTCTATCAACCGACCGTAACATCCTTGCCCCGCTCAACTACTTACCCTTACATAACGTAACGTGGCCTTGTCCGCCTAACTGACCATCTCTCCTGATGGTGTTGTTTTAACACACACAGTGGCACCCCCAAACTTTTTTTAATAAGAGTTCATTTGTAAGGTACACACACTTTTTAACACATCGCTGTGCTTAACACATATCACTGAGCAGTGCTCACAGGCTTAATGACAAAGGCAGACGCTTTCTACTTCACCCAGTCATGATGGTTGTCAAACTCATCCATTGATAAGCTTTACTCTTCGCAGGTAAACACCATCAACAAGCTTTACAAGCTTGGTACCCTTATATGATTGAGTAGAGATAAGAAAGAAGAAACATATCGCTCTTTGACAGACGTGAAATTAACAATTAATTAAGCCATCGATACCACTCAATATTCCAAAATGACCGCTTTTAGAGAGGTTGGTCACTTTAGAGAGGTTTTGCTGAAAATGGATTGATAACGGTTACAAGAGAAAAAAAAAGTATTTTAAAGAATGAGATCGCCTTAAAGACGTTTTTCTGTAAATTTTCAATTTTGTTAAAGATTAAATAGCTACCTCTCCCTTCAAAAGAGACGCTAAAATTATGCGTCATCTATTAACCGTCTCTACAATCTAGCTGACTGAGGTCGGTGACAAAGCCACAACATCAGCTTTCTATCCATATCCAGTTTTGATTAGGTTAAACTAGATATATACTTTACTAACATACACATCAAAACATGGGGATAGGGGGTCGGTGGAAGGATGGTCTAAACCATTGGTTTTCAACCGCTACGACCCGGGTTCGATTCCCGCATTGGGCACTTTTTTTTCTCCTGGCTCCCGATTCTTGCAAAAGTCTAACCCCACCAGCAAAGCAAGTAACCAAACGGGGCTCTGGTACATTTGTAGTGCACTTACAGTAAAAGCAGTCGCTAACTACCCACCATGATTATCATGGCCTGTACCACGTATACTAGGGATAAGTAAAAAAAAACATGGGAAATTATCATATCAGCGTTATGAATAAATAACGGTATACAGGTTGGCTGTTTGTCTGAATTTTCCAAAACGGGTGTTGCGTGCTTCTCATCACTAGTAAAGTTTTTTTACCAGGGTGATAAAACAGTGCATTGTTCTGATGCACAATTAAAGGGAGAGGTACCTTTTTAGGTACTTAAAGAAAAAAAAACTTCAACCTCTCCAAACGTAAAGATAAAAAATTATTGGAAGGACTATATTCCCATTCCATTTATATATGGGGGAGAAGTCCAACCACATCTCCCTGCGGTCCCCCCTGGACCCTTGGAATATTCGACCAAATTCTGGTTCATTTCCAAGGTGACTAACGTGATAACGGTACCTATTTTCCAATGAAGAATATTGCTGCTGCTGTGATGGAGATGCATGGAGACATCTGAGACTCTTCTTTGGACACGACAACAACATTTGTATATAAAAATATTTCATATTTTCACCGATAGATGTCGCCATTTATTGTATGTGTAAATATCTTAAACAAAACTAATGACAATATATACATTAAAGAAAAAAAAAACATTGCAAATTTAGCTTTACTTAAACTAAAACACGGCAACCTTTTTTCCCCCCACCTTTTATTTCTACAGACCTTTCGGCTACCAACTGTCACCATTATCAGGTTAAATACTTTAATAACCTATCAATCGAAAACATATCAACAACTTATTAAAGCTTTTTAAAAACTTTTAAAATAGTGACAAGGGGGTCGCCGAAACGTCGTGTCAAAAAAAAAAAGTTGATGTTTTTTAAACGTCAGTTTATTATATAAACATTGCGAGAAAAACTAAAATTTGTAGTTTTGTTTTTTCACACCTCGAAAAACGACCCGGCATTACCCCGGGTTCAGCTCGAGTGAATATACTCATGGACAAAACTTAAGGAAGTGGAAAGTCTTTGAAATGGTCGGTCGCTGTTTTTTTTTAAGGAGACAGAGACAGTCAATTTTGTTCACACTTGGTTATCTCGTGTGTCTTCAATAAAGGTCTCTGTAATATCTTTCAGAGTTATTGTCTTAATCCCGATATACATGCTAAAAGGTACAACTTCTTTAAGTTTTGTCTATAAATGTATATTTACTCGACCTATATATTATCAAAGGTTTATTTTTAGTGTAATTCGTATTAGTTATGAGATAAAAATTAATTTATACATTTCTATTCCCTAAATCTTTTCCGTTTACAGAAATGGAATATGCAAATATGTCCATTATCAGAGACTCAACAAAAACAAAAAAGAGAATAATTACATATCCTCTCACATCTGTCCACGCAGCAGCAATTCAATAACCAACAAAACATATGCCGACTACTTCCTTGACTGATAAAAAACACTTTTACTTTTACATCTTAACGAGTTTCTAAGATTGATAAAAAAAAACAGAAAAACTGTTAACTAGCAATATCTCTCTTGTTCTTCCACTATCTCTCTATATATATACATACACTCATGGACAAAACTTAAGGAAGTTGTACTTTTTAGCATGTATATCGGGATTCAATTCGGAAGAGATTAATAGAATCGCCGAATGCCGTGGTCCATTTGGATGAGGAAAGCGAAGACTAAAATGCGGCTGATTCCACACTAGCCTGTTCAGTGATTCGCTAACCATGACGTATGCACGAAGGAACGTGTGGTCATTGGACATGCGTCGGACCAGGAGGCTGTTGTTGGGTGCTGTGCTGCCTGGAGTATAGGAGCCCCATCTATGATTCCTTTCTTCCTGTGGTGAATCTGTATAAGACCTGTGGCCTTAATGTGTGATATTTATATGGATTCAGACAATAACTATGAAAGATATTACAGTAACCTTTATTGAAGACACACGAGATAACTAAGTGTGAATAAAATTACCTCTGCCTCCCAAAAATAAATAAATAAATAACAGACGACCGGCGACATCAAATACTTTCCACTTCCTTAAGTTTTATCCATGAGTGTGTATATATATACAAAAATATTGAATATGCCCATTGATATAACCAACGTTAAAAAGTATCACCAAATTTCATATGAGACTCTGCAAGCAAGCGTCACCGGTGAAAACAAAAATAATTTTACCAAAAAGGGGGAGGGTAGGAACCGCCGAATGAAAGGTTTGTATGGCGGTAGATCAAAGAGTGAGATAAACCCACGTGGGTCAGATTGGACCAATTAGGTTTCAATTAAAGAAGTGTCCAGAAATAGCCTCGGTGTATGTAACCGAAGGTTTCCGGGTTGGCTGTAAGTAAGGTCATGGGGGAACACCCAGAAAATGCCTGGAGCTAACTTCACCACCAATACAATCGAGACTTCTTAATTCGGTGTTCTCTTCATTGTGATTTATCTATATATATATAAATGAATATATGTGTGTGTGTCTGTCCTTTATGCCTGACCAAACCACTCATTGGAACGCCATGAAACTTTGGGAAGTTATTTAGTATAGTACTGGGAAAGGTTTCTAGCAAATAAAATTTTTGAAATAACTTTTCGCCTAAAAATAATCAAGATAAATATTCTAATTTATCTGTTATAATTCAACAATCTGCTCTAAATATTATCATGATGATACGATGATTTTGTAATGTAGAAAATTAGGAAAGACAAAATTCAGGATGACACGGCAATTTATTTGAGACAAGAATAATGATACAATTCCAAGGCAAGATACTATTCCTTTAATTTCCAATTAACGAGGGAACCAATTAATATTGATTTTATTCAACTTATCGAGTATTTTTCAAGGGACCGGGAAAAAATGTTCACTTTTTCGAGAGATTCGTTAGACAAACCTTTACTCGGGTAAAACCCGGGCGAAGCCGGTTACATGCGCTAGTCATTTATAAAATAATGAGGACACACTTTTGTTTTAGAGATACTCCATTTTTAAAAACAGAGTTCAATATTTACAATAATAATACGAATTTTCTCCCCTACTGCGCCCTTATTGCAATGATAAAACAGGCGAAACCGCTGGGAGGGTTCAACACTGATGAGCCAGGCTCTTCCAATATTTTCCATCGCTGTCATAGATGTATGCCTCTACATTTGTCTATACATATTTATTTCAAGTCTCGAGACATCGTTCTGCCAGCATGTATCATCCACCACGCCACCACGCACTTATATTTTCAAAAAATTTTGTTTTTCAAACAGAAATAATATAATATATTTTCTCTAAATAGATAATAAGCATTTAAATTATGTATATACAGTGGACCCTCGGTTTGCGAGCATAATCCGTTCCAGAGCCATGCTCGTACTCCAAAACGCTCGTAGTGCGAAACTAATTTCTTATATTTTAATAATTGAAACTCGGGCAATTCTTCTTGCTACGAACAATTGCACAGTTTCCCAAATTTTACATATTTCCCGAATCTGATCTGAAGGGAGGGATCCCAGTGAATTTTCATCCATCACGATTACGGGCAACCATCACGAGTTGCTCGTAATGCGAAATTTCACTCGTAATCCGAGGTAAAATTTTTCAAAAAATTTTGCTCGTACTGCGAAAAGCTCGTACTCCAAGGTGCTCGTAAACCGAGGGTCCACTGTAAATATGTGTATATAAAAATTTTGTATTTATTATTAAGTTGTTAACGTGATAATCCTGTTGAAGGACTGACAAGTCCGAAAGCTTGAAAAATAAAAAGTTGCAAAAGAAACTTAACCCTGGAAGCTTCATTTTTTTTCATAACATATATATTTGCAATAATTTTAGGCCGTAAAGAGAACAGTCATATGATATTAACAAGGAGAAAGAGAGAAAAAAAGAGAGCAGAAAACTGTGTACAAAAGAAAGAAATGTCTGGCAATATGTACAAAATCAACACAATATAAATGATCAGTTTCCTAAAAGATATTTGTTGCTATATAATTCAAAATATATCTACAAAAGGTATAATCATTATAATCCCTGATAATGATAAACGCCAAACCGATAAAGCCCCTGAGGGGAAAAGTGTTTCTTTTATCTAGTTAGAATAAATCAAAAGCTTTCGGACATGGCTCTCCTTCAACAGGTCAATAGAATATTGAAGCCCTTCTTTCGTAACTTCAATTCTAAGCACCTGTTGAAGGAGAACCATGTTGAAAGCTTGAGATGTATGTTAAGCAAATAAAAGAGAAAATCTTCCTCCCCAGTCTTCTTAGTTTTAGCGTTAATTCATTCTTTAACAATCCACTTTCTGTTGATATGAGAAATAAGATTTCAGACAGTTTTCTATGTAGCAAAAGAGACATATCACACTATATACCGTTTAATTTTTTATTCCTCAATATCAGAAGCTTACGGATAAGCCCCTTTCTCAGCTCTAAAGCGTTGATAATAAATGTTAGAGGATATGGTGAATTTGCACGCTGAGAATATTGAACGCGAAAAAAACATTTTTTAAAAATCAATCTCCTTTCTATATATTACATAAGTACACAAGACATCGCTTCTAACACAACAACAATTTTCGATAAAATACTCACTTGAATCAATATTAAAACAAAAACATTAAGCCTCCAGGGAAAAGTTTCTTTTAAAAATATTTTTTTTTCATTTAAAAATATTTTTTATTTATTTAAAAATATTTTTAAAAGAAACTTTTCTCTGGAGGCTTAATGTTCTTGTTTTAACAACAACAACATAATCCTAAATTAGAAAAAATATTAGAAAAATTTGCATAGTCGTCAGATCGACCAACCGAGCCAATATGTACATATATTTAATGAAGCCAGCCGGCTACACAATGTGTAGATGAAATCATGCGCAACAACACTTGCCCAACCACCGCCAGATTACCACACGAAGATTTCAAAGTACGGCCTTAAATAGAAGAACTGTACTAAATGGGAGTACTGGGTCAGACTGACTGCCAGTGTGCAACAGCTCCCTTTTGTCTTCTGCTCAGCGTCTACACATCTATTTGCATCACAGACATTCTGCCTAGTGATATATGTCAACCAATAGTTAGTTACCTTTTTTTAATGTTACCTTTCGATATCTTTTTTGTCGCCTTTGTCAAAGGAAACTTGTTCTCTTCGATCATTTACTACAAGCTTGACATTAATTTTTTTTAAAGTTTGAATGAAGCGCTAAAAGGTTAATTTGTGTATTTATTTATTTAATTCTCTTGGTAATAAGAGATTAAATCCAAATAAATAAATAATATGTGATGTTTCGGTCAACAGTTTTGTTACCTAAACGTCACAAGTTATTTATTTGGATTTGGTCTTATTACCTTGTATTTCTAATCTATAATAAAACTGTGCATTATCATTATTTAATTCTTTATGTGGTTTGTTTAACTTCTTTTTAGCGATTTATTTTTTTATCTTGATAACTCTCGGATAGTTGGGGACATATGGACGTAGGCTCCGAGGAATCCTGGTTACATCAAGAGAAAGTTCACAACTTTTGTCCTCTTCTTTCTTATCTCCACTCAATCATATTAGGATATCAAGTTGTGACCCTTGATGGTGTCTGTTTGACAACCATCATGACTGGGTGAAGTAGAATGAGTCTGCCTTTGTCATTAAGACTGGGAGCACTACTCAGTGGCAGGCCGACTTAGCTCCAAAAGAAATGGCCGCCTCTGACATGAGGAACAGACGCCATGTGCAGCTGCTTTTAACAATGGAGTACAAACGCTGCTCATCCTGTATCCCTCGATTAGGAGCCCTCACAGGGTACTATCAGCCAGGGCCAGCTGAGCCCAGGTTTTTTAGTGAGCTTGTTACTGCTCCCCCTCCTCCTTTTTTCATCCGGGCTTTGGACTGGCAAAGGCCTTTTGTCCTCACGACGTGCAGTAGCACTTCCGATGACCTGGCTTACAGCAAACTTGTGCTCAGGGGAGGTCCACATCTGAGGAGATCCATCATTTCAGGGCGAGATACCTTTTCTACAAGACATCAATAACCTCCACCTCCGCGGTATCTCTGGGTTTTATTATACTGTCTTTGGTATCTTACAGTAATAAGACAATAGTTCAGGAGGCTGATTTTTCTTTGTCTCGAAGTTAGCAGGTTAGGACAGCTTTGGCTTGGATCTCCTCGGTAGGAATTTCGACCCCTGGGGAGCGATGGAGGGCGCTGAGGGTGACGACACTATAGCAGAAGGCTCAGGGACCTCCTGGAAATGTACAGGACCCGGGCGACAGGGTTGGGGAATGTCAAGGGGGTCTGCCTGATGGGTGATGCAGATACGGCCGATGGTTTTTTTTTTTTTTCTACTCCATCAGTTGGTTGCTTAAACCACCTCACACAGACCTGTACCCCCATCTTAGGGAGAGTTTCCTCGCGGATACCTTACCTAAACACAAGATTGTCAAGTTCCTCAACACAGTCATCGCTGGGGACACGGATTCCATAACTCGCAAGTCTGAACTCAAGACGATTCTAAGCTCCTGATAGGATCCAGACGTACCTTCGGAGAAGGCCTCATCTGGTGTATATGTTTTCTCTACTATTTTAAACTCTGTAAACTCTCTCTTGACTATTGACTAGATGTCAATAAACCATTTTTTAAATTATGATTATAAAAAAGGGCGTACCTGGATCTGTAAAGAAAAAAAAAAACAATTTTTTTCTTTGTCAACACACACAGACCTCCTAATATATTGATGACTTGCTATTGTAGATATCTTGTTTGTTTAGGCACAGCACTGCAGGATGTGCCCCGGGAATGCCTCACAAGCCAGACATTGCGGCTGATGATGTGAAAACGAAGTTTTTTGGGTGGAATAGGTTGGAGGCTTCGACACTGACGTCCCCCGTTGATTCCCAAGGGATATGTGGCTCGCCGATGTCTCTAACGACGGCACCTTAGAGATTATATACATAAAGAAACAGATTGTTTATACGTTGTACATAGCTTTGAACCTCTTTAAAAAATAGGCCAAAAAGTAAACAGAAAGTATTCCATTGAAGGGAACGGAGGGAGAAGTAACAGGACTGTAAGTAGGATGAGATAGGATCTCTACTCTACATACAGTTCGACATAGTTCTGCTTTGTCATTCTAGCGGTTTGAGGCTTATAAATTTTCAAATGCCACTCAAAACTGTTTCCTCTACCCTATCATACAGTCATTTTTTATATAAGAATGATTTTGTTGTGTATTTTTTCATTCTGAACTAGATGTATGTAACGGTATATTCACTTCTATTTAGTTATTTTACAAATGTGATATTAATTAAAAAAGGTTAAAAATTAAAAGATTTAAAAGTGGCGAAACCGCTGTGGGAAGGGGTTCATCACGGATGAGCCAGGCCCTCCTAATATTTTCACAATTAGAGTAAAAGTAGTAGAAAATATATGTTTTTAATTGAAAAGAAACTCTCTCGATTTATATATATATATATATAAAAGTTAATGCTTTCTACATACGTATGGAGCATTTTTGCAACATGTGCTTTAAAATTTAAAAAAGAAACGGAAGCGCGTACACACAATGAAAATAAAAGAATACACAATAAAGGAGGAATGAATCTTCCCTCCATCTTTCTGACAATAGCATATCGAAACTCACAGACGGGAGATATGCAAATACCGTGAAGTTATTTCCAAGCGCTTGCCGTGTTTCAGAAAAGAAAATTAACCACGCACTGTGTGACGCTCTTCCCGTCAGATAATCGGTGGGAAGGACACAAGTCTTCTCAAGGTGACACCATCCTTCCTTTCTTTCTTCTTGTAGATTTACCTTCCAGAAAATGTGCCGATTGTTAAGCCATGAACTGGAGCTGAAAAAAAAAAAACGAACTCCACGAGGACCATGCCATCACCATCTCCCTCAGCGGCGAAGCATGCGATCTACCTTTTCTTCGTAGATCACCAAATGCATGGTATCGCTGGAGCCCCACTGGTGATCTTCCATCAAACTCTGCAGCGGTTGCTGAGGCGGTATGTACAATGTCATTGTATTTAGCATATTGTTTACATCT
Source organism: Cordylochernes scorpioides (assembly GCA_030710605.1). Taxonomy (NCBI): domain Eukaryota; kingdom Metazoa; phylum Arthropoda; class Arachnida; order Pseudoscorpiones; family Chernetidae; genus Cordylochernes; species Cordylochernes scorpioides. Next base: position 3,354,335 of record CP092878.1, on the reverse strand, counting down.
ATTATTCGTTTTTATCATCATTTTCATTATTGTTAATTTCTCATAATTAGTGCGGACTGTGTCCTGTATTGACAAGATGTCAATAAAAATATGTTAATTGTCAATTTAAATATCTGGTTATTGGCTAAAAGTGTTCTTTAAAGATCGAATGGACAGATTATGGTGACAAATATATCTCGTCCCCCTCCTCCCTGTGCTCACTCTTAATTGTAACTTTGCCCGTTAAAGAGCGAGCGAGGGCTGTTTTTTGTAATAAAGAACCAAATTGCGCAAGGTTTTTTTGATATTTTATAAAAATGATAAGGCACAATTTAGATTATAGATTATAAACACAAGGTAATAAGACCAAATCTAAATAAATAAATAGTGTGTGACATTTCGGTAACAACGCTGTTACCGAAACGTCACACACTATTTATTTATTTGGATTTGGTCTTATTACCTTGAGATATTTTATTAAAAAAACAAAGAAGTCTGGAGAAGAGATGTATATAATGAAGAGTATAGACTCCTAAATGTAGTAATTTGAAGGAAATGAAAGTTTGCAAGACATTGTACTTTGAAGATCATTGAGAGAACATCTATTGACCATACTGGAGGGATTGAAGAATAAAGATAGACCAAGGAATGTCATAGAATGGCTCCTGGAACTAGAAGGTAGAAGGTGAGGATAATAGCTTACAACAGTGTGAAATGGCCTATAAATACTAAGGTCACCTCTCCCGTCAAAATAGACGTCAAAACTAGACGCCATCTATTAACCGTCTCCGCAAACTAGCGGTTTCGGGTCGGTGACAAAGCCATAACACCATATTTGGCAAACTGAGAAGCATCCATCTCTAAAACCATGGTTTCGTACCCATGGCCCTCTTCAGCACAAGGTTGACTTTATATTCCATGTTCCAAATAACTTCATTAGGTGCCGCTCAAAAAGAGCAACCTAGATAATCATATTTACAATATACTGTGGGGGATGTACAGGGTTTGTTCATTTACAATTTATATTGATGTCGTTGGGTCCTCAGGTCCTTGGGGATATTGTTCTTGAGAAGGTTTTGTCTGGCTTGTTTGATATTCAACGTGGGTTTATTCCCCCCCACTTTTCGTCATTCTGGCTTAGTTGATGGATTATATTCCAAGAGATCCACAAGGGATCTTATGGAATCTTCACAATCTGACAAAGAGGTGTTTAGCTGGTAAAGTGACTAGACCAAATCTATGGACAAAATATAGATGGAATTTTTTGACGGGAGGAAACAGGGTGAAATGGTGTTCAGGGAATGGCCGATATCTGTAGCGGAGATGGTGAATGACGAACCAATGACATTGGATTACATAATTGACAACATTTAAACCATCCATGTGTGTCGTCTATGTGAACTTTCAAATTGTAATTTAGTATTTTTTTACAATAGAACAATAAAGTCCCATCTTTATTGAAGTAAGAATTGAAACTGCGCCACTTTTTCCTCAATTAAAAACAATTTCCTACTATTCCCTACTGCAATGGAAGAAAACAAAAAAAAACTCTGGATCATTAATGGAGAATCCTCCCAGCGGTTTCGCCAGTTTTATCTCTACCTGACTATTGTACTTGACTGATATGCTAATATAGTGGGCAATTTAGAGAAGAAAGTCGTCTCGTTTTTAAAAAGATATTTAAAGAAATTGTGGACATAGTTTTTTTTATAGTTCTACTGTCCCATATGTCTCTCTATATAATATACAGTTAAACCTGTCTATAGCGCCCCCTCTCGGGACTCACCAAAATAGGGTGCTATAGAGAGGGGGTGCTATAGAGAGGTGACTTTTAATGTAAATCGCATCGTACTACGTATTTAAAATCGGGCGCTATAGAGAGAGAGGCGCTATTTAGAGGGGGAGCTATAGACAGGTTTAACTGTACCATAAATACACTTTACACAGAAAGTTGCCTGTTGAAGGAGGTCACAGTCCGAAAGCTTGCCGATTATACAGGACAAATTAAAGAAACACGTCGCCGTAAAGTTAGATTCCTCTACAGTACCGGCTATATAAGTAGAGAACCGTCCAATACAATAGTAGAGCGGTATATGTTAAGTTAAACTGGTTCACCACTATAATGTTGTTGTTCTTGCTTATTCCTCAAGTTGTTTAAACGATCTCCATTAGGTTCATTTGTCTCAGCTTTTCTATTATAGTCCTGGGACTTTCCAATATTGTCTCATTTCTATAGGAGGACAATAGGAAAAATGGAAGAAACATGCTTTAAAAAAGTTAAGAGAAAGGTACACATCTCCTGGTGGTGCAACGCTCCATAGAAAGGACAGTATTTATTATTTTATTCCATTACGTTATTCTATCAATCGCCTAGAACTTCATCTCACGACAAAGTATCGGAACCCCCTCTGTTGCCTCTACTTATCTACTACGTTTGAAAGTATACACCATTTTACATGCTGTTATCCTGTTTCACCTAAGAATTCCTGTTTACTTTTTTTTTATTTGCACGGTTAGAGGAGATATTCTTAATTATTCCGTCAGATCCAGGTACACTTTATTACTCTTTAGGACAGGCCATCTCAAGCCATTGAAGATAGAAAATAACAACAAAATCTACCCCACTTGCCCAAAATGTAGCTTGGCACCTGCAGCTCCAGAACACATTTTGGCTTGTATTAGATACACTAAACAGGACCTTTTGGAGAGGCCACTGCTTATCATAAAACAGCTCGAGGAGCATGAACTCATGGAATTCGTGTAATCTTTACACAAGGGGATAAGAAACAGCAACAGCAACACACTTTAGTACTTTTTGTGTTCCTACTACTCTATCTATTTGACACAATATAGGTATACCGGTTTTAAAATGGCGAGTACACAACAAACTGCGGTTCTTACCAAACCCCGTTGTATCATCCTCACCACCGACCGTTGTATGATGTAACAGGTAGCTCTATTCCCCGCCGACACGTCTCGCTGCTGTCGCCATTTAGTTCTCTCTCCTCTTGTCTCTCTTCAGCTCAGCTCTTTATGTACTGTAGAGAGCCGTATGAGAACTCTGAGAGAAAAATGACAAAAACTATAACAAGACTTGAAACAAAACACTATAAAGGAATGACAATACATCCAGAAGGCACAAGAACCTATAGGACATGCAACAACTGTCCTGGTGTGGAACTAACACCTACCCACATATTCTCATACCCAGCAATGGCCGCAGCCTTGCAGAAAATTGACATGGACCCAGAGCAGCAGCTTTACACACCCAAGATAGAGAACATTGCTGTGATAGAGATGTATGAAGACATCTGAGGCTCTTCATTGGACACAACAACAACAACAATAGAGCCGTGTGTACTCTCCTTTCTACCTTTCTTGTTGTGAATTGTTTTTGCGTAGAGAAGCAATGTTTAGGTGTAAGTATTTATCAAATACCAACTTAGCGCCATCTATCGCTGAAAATTGGAAATATATATTGAATTACAAAACTATTTTAGAGGCGTAATATTCTTTTTAAAATAAAACAATTTCAACTGTCCTTACTGCGATGGAAAAATTAAAGGGAGGGCCTGGCTCATCAGTGGTGAAATCTCCCAGATTAAACTGGCGAAACCGCTGGGAGGGTTCACCACTGATGAGTCGTAGTGGTAGATTCTCTCAAATATGTTCATCATTGCATTAGGTTGCTTATAGCTTTCGCCATATATTTTCTTACCTCGGCGAAAAGAAACATCCTTTATTTTTATCCACGTTTCAATGAATACCCATTATAACTGTCTCATGTTATAGCTTGGTAGAGATTGCTTGAAAAAAAAGTAGAAAAGTACACCGATATCAGATTAATAAATTAAGATAAAGACATCTGATGGTATAACTAAAAATGCCTGATGGTTTGCACCATCTATCGGAATAAATATCAACGCTAATCGTTAATTCAAATTGAATTATTCTAGTTTTCGAGAATAATTAAAAATCATCAACGGTTAGTTAATATTTATTCCGACAGATGGAGCAAACCATCAGTAATTTTCAGTTAGAAGATTAGAAGATGACTTTTACCTATAACCTATTTAACATTTGTCAATAAACAGGGCTACATCGGGTTCATTGACCTCTCTCCCCAATTCTATCACCTCCAAGTCTAGAATGCTAATAGGATTTGGTTACATTATAGAACCAGTTTGACTTTAAGAGCTACAATGTCTCCAATTGGTTACTCCCTAGTGTAGGCGTCTTCAAGAAAGCGCTCTCTACGTAGATTTTTTTTTTATATTTGAAACTAATAATTGAAAAATAGACACTTCACCAGTTAGAGTTTTTACATGTCTATTTTTTTTTTACCGAAATATGAATGCCGGCCAGGTAACCTTTATCTTCAAGATAATAATTGAAAAGATTTTGTGGTGGTGGTGGTGCTTATCTCCATGGTCGTAAAGTCCACTCCTCTCCAATATTGCGATGGTAGTTATAGGCCTTGAAAATAGGTTTTCTATTGTCAGTTTTGAGCATGATATGTTCCGGAGAAGCTTCCTTACTATTGCATTTCAAGCAGTTATTGAAGGTTTTTTTTGTCCATTTTGTGAAAAAATAATTGTTGGTTAGAAATCTGCTATAAAAAATACGTACACAACATAAATTAAAAGCTATAGAATTATGGAACTTCATTCTTCTGAGGAAGGAATGACAGGAAGTCATTGAAATATCGGAAAGTAAATAAATTATCTTGATGTAATTATATTATTCTGTAGGATTTTGGGCACAAATACCCGACGTCATAATGGCAACCACTAGGTTGTTAGAGGAGTTAAGAACTTCACCAAACACCAACTTTACTTGGAGTACTCCTTGGTTTAGAGAGAAACACGCCGTGAAGCACAAATAAAGTTAGAAAGATAGATGGATAATACTATATTCCATGACTTCTAAAATATAGGCTTAAAATGTTTACAATTACAAAAAAACTAATATTTATTTTTCATCATTATTACACATTACCAATAATTTATTTTTAAATAAAAAAAAAAAAAAACTTACATATTTACCAAAAGAGGCACCTTTCCCTTTAATTGCATATCACCCTAGTAGAAGAACTTTACTAGTAATGATAAAGAATGAGCTACAACACCAATTTTGGAAAATCCAGATCAAAATCCAACCAGTATACCATGGTTTCGGGCTTTAGAGTGTGGGAATATTTAATTTTATAAAATTATATATATATATATTCTGTGAGATTGGATATGATGATAACCTAATATAAAAGTTGTTGTTGTTAAAAATTGATGAACGAAACTTGACTAGAAAATATATATAGCCACTATTATCTTTTGTACTTATTGTGTTTTCTTATTGTAATATGTATGTATAATAAATAATACATTTAAAGGAGAAGTCTGTCAATCATCAACAAAAACAACATTTAGTCCTTATCAGTACATGGGCGGCTTCGATTTCATTACATCCTATGAGAAGGATTATGAAATCGAGGCCGTCGTGTGCCGATTAGGACCATAGCCCTAACCCATGGTATACAGGTTGTTGGCTTTTTGTCTGTATTTTCCAAAATTGGTGTTGTGGCTCATTTTTTATCATCATTAGTAAAGTTTTTTTTTATTAGGGTGATGCATAATATAACTAAAAATAAACATGAGTTTCAAAAATTATATTTATATCGTGAATATACATCACAAGAGTATGCAAAATTGGTAACCAAACGACTTTTTAGATATACTATGCAAATAAAATAATAATAAACGAGAACAGACCAGGCGATCTGGAGATTAATTTGGCGAAACCGCTGAGAGGGTTTAACATTGATGAGCCAGGCTCTCTTATATATAAAAAAAAAATCTTTTATCCTAAATTTCTAGTATAGAGAGTGTTTCGGAAAATTTCATGACAAGAAACATTAGTTTAAAAAATTATAAAGAGGAATAGTTTCAGAAAATTAACTTCTCACTTTGTAAGGCTAATAATGTAATGTGTTTATTTGTAACAGACAAGTTTACATAGAGCTGAAACTCCTTCTCCTCCTCCACAAACCAAAGTTGATGACTTATTAACATATAGGTAGAAGGAATTGCCACGCCATCTGTTGGCTATAATCAGAACTATTTGGTGCGGTTATTTAATATTATTATTTTACACCAATAAAACACAACCTCCTACTACTGTCCTTACTGGGATGGAACAACAATGACAACAAAATGGAAGGGACTGGCTCATCAGTAATGCACCCCCTCCCACAGCATTTTTTTTATTTCGCGAGCTTAATCTACCATTCTCAAGATTACCAACATTTATTCAATATAGGATCATGCCATTCGCCAGTTTTCAGTATGTGAAGGAGAGTCCTAGCTCGAAAGTTGGCCTTCTGTAAATATGGAAAAGGCATCGCAGTTTCGGCCTTCTCATTTGAAAACGATATTTCAGCTTTTTAAAAAACAGTCTTAAAAAAAAAAAAAAAAAAAGATTCGTTACCACCGGTTAGAAAAAGTGTGTTCTAAGAGGGGAGAAAGTGAACACAAGCAGTCGAGCGAGTCTATCAATAACGCCCCCACTTCGAGAAACGGCGCATGCGCGGAACTTTACTTCCGGAGTCGGTTGGTCAGCATGTAGGTTATCTGGGGATTATTGTTGTGCGGCGCTATTTTCAAATATGGGGCTGTTACATCACCACCGCCGCCGTTGTCTTTCTTTCTTTCTTCCGTATATGGGCTGCCGCACCATATGTAAATATAGAATTCCACTGAATTTCTAGTCCACTGTGCAACTTTTCCATCGACACATTTTTTAACCTGCCCGATAAAAAAAAAAAAAAAAACTTATTAAAAAATCTTACACATACCATATATTATAAAATAAATGAAGCTTCCAGGGTTAAGTTTCTTGTGCAACTTTTTATTTTCAAGCTTTCGGACTTGGCAGTCCTTCAACAGGATTATCACGTTAACAACTTAATAATAAATACATTTTTTATATATACGTTATACGTAAGAATTACGGATATATTCTAAATATGAACTATTTCACTACTTTTATATTAAAGTAATAGAGATACGTTAATGCCACAGAAGGGTGGTGAATTTTTAATGGTGTTTACTATATATACTTGTATACTATTTAGGTAGTATATTCTTTAATATTTGTTTTATATCAGGATTTACAAAGTAGAAACGTAAATGAAAAGGTCTGATGAAGAGGGCCTGGTACTCGAAAGCTTACGTTTTATGAAAAAAAAAAAGATTAATAAAGAGTCTTAGTTGCTGGATGTGTCGGTACATGAATCCATCGAAATGAAAACAATTAAAATAATCAATGTTGTCGTGTCCAATGAAGAGATGTCTCCGTGCATCTCTATCACAGCAGTCGTTCTCTATCTTGGTGCTCTTCATTGGAAAGAAGGAATTGTTAAGAATGGGACCGTAGTTTCAGCTGGATAGTAAGTAATTAGGAGTGTGGAAACAAATATGTTAATAAAATGGATACTTTATGATTAAAAAGTCGTGTAGTGGTGGAGAGAGATTTGCCATTTAACTTCGCAGAGACCATTTTGAAAATTAAGTATATATTTTTAGTATAATTTATAGTATAATTAAGTATATTAAAAAAATCCTTTATGAAGCTTATCCCTGGAGGCCTGGTGTTTTCAGCTTATTTACATATTATACGTCTTAAATCATTCTTTTTTTTTTTTTTCGTTGACAGAGAGTTGTAGAGTTATTTTGGTTGATTCAATGAAAGAGGTGGATAAAAAAAAAAAAAAAAAAAAAGAAACAAGAGCCATGTTCTCAGAGGTTCCCACGGTGATTCCAGAGTCTGATAGAGAGGCTCATTATAAATTTACGTAAGTAAAAAAAAGCTAAAGAAAGGGAGGAGGAAAGAACACAAGCGTGGATTGATCGGTGGTGTAAATAGGTCTATTCAACTCGCCCAGCACTCACTCCCCCGTCCAAACACTTCCTGAATCCATCCTGACCTCAGCTTTAAACGAGTTGACTTTATTGAAAATTAAATCCTTTAGAATCACGAATATTTCTTTTATACAACAAAACAAACTTCTACTGTTCTTTACTACGATGAAAAAATATATATATATTGGGAGGACTTGGCTCATAGCAATAAGGAACAGTAGAAGTTTGTTTTGTATATAAAATAAACATTCGTGCTTTTAAATGATTTCATTTTCTATATATAGTGGTAGCTTTATCTTTTATTCCTTGGTGTTATAAATTGAAACGATTCACTATTGGAATATGTGCACGTATATCCTTATATTGTAGTTTTAAAGTTAAGTTATATATATTGTAGAAAAAGTGTGTGTATTATTTTATTAACAGATTTGTTTATAGTTTGCTACTCTGTAAACTTCCTCTCATTGCTTCTCTTGTATTTTATCATTTTTAAATTTGTGCTTGCCCCTTAAATATATTGTCATGTCATCCTGAAGTTTGTCATTCCTATTTCATACGTTATAATATATATGTTATAAATAAAAAAACTAGAGCTTTTCTGCTTGATTTTTGATTATTTTGAGGATTAAACTATGTTAATGCAGTCTTGGTTAACAATCTTGAAAGAATACTAATATTGAAGATCATAGATTTATTTATTTGAGCTAAGGAATATATGAAAGAACATAATTTGATAAAAGTACTGCCTGACTTAAGGCGAGTAGAAAAAGGAAAACAAAATATTATTTACATAATGTACAAAGGATTTGAGCCGGCCAACGGGGAAGAACAACAACGAGTTTTTATATGCAAAGCGTGACCTCTGGCGGTCGATTTAGCAGAGTATTTGGATCTATGAAATATAATTTTTTAAATAGGATAATATTTTAATATAACATATATATAACATAATATCATGGTTAGGGTTTTGTTTACTGGAGTAATGAACATAATGCATTGTTCAGATACATAATTAAAGGGAGAGGTATCTCTCTCTAGGTATATACATTATTATATACTTTAAAAAGTAATTGAGTCAAGGCTTGGGGTCTAAAGCATGCCTTTTCTTTAAAGTTAACGTTTTTAATTGCTTAAATGGTGGGGGACAGTATATGGGAAGCAATGCAGAAATAAAGACGCCGCTCAAGATAGATAAGTTTAGTGTTACTCGAAACCAGATCCTGCAGAAACATAGAAGAACATGTACTAGAAAGCTCCATGCACACAACTATGGTATTGGTTGTATGGTCGTGCCTTTATAGTCGGCCCGTGTTATCCCGGTGACTGAAGAATCGGTTTGTAACAACTCAACACCTGGCGAAACCTCTGGTTTACCATCGATGAGCCAGGCCTCCTGCCAAGATTTAGTGAGACTGTAGAAACTATATTGTTCGAAAAAAAAAGTCGCAGAAAATAGATTTTTACCTTTGTTATCTAGGGCCGAGGTAAGGATAGCTCTCCAAAGTCTTAAATATGCAGACATGAGATGTACTTACAGTATTTCTATATACTCGTATCATCGTCTCTGTACCATGAATACTTGAAATATTTTTTTTTCTCGGAAAAACTGCGTTTTGTGTCTTGCAAGGTTCGCCTCCCCTTGACAGAAAAGCGAATCTCTCCTGGACTACCCGATTGCTTCTATTTACATGGTACAATTGAAAGTATAAAATATTGCATATGATCTTGATCTGCGTCACTTGGAATTTAAGTCTGCTTCTTGTATATACATCTTAGCTATTTTTCCTCTCTGTTATATATATATTTTTTTCACACACACAAAGCTTTATTAAGACCAGCGGTCTTATACAGATTCACCACAGGAAGAAATAATAGATAGAACTCCTGTACTCCAGGCAGCACAGCACCCAACAACAGCCTCCAGGTCCGACACATGTCCAATGGGCCATACGTTCTTTTGTGCATACGTCATGGTTAGCGAATCACTGAACAGGCGCCTCTCTGTTATATATACTTCTTGTGTTTTTTTTTCTGATGTACTTCACGGTTGTCTACATTTATCTATTTATTATCTACTTGGGGAACCTATTTTCCTATTTAATACTATATAAAATACGAGCGATATGATGTAAACGCATAGTTGGCGTGATCCAATCGTGGAAAACAACAAGATTACTGGCTTGAATCTTAGATGGCTCATTAAAAATAATTTGTCTATCTTCCATATAACACCGTTACATATTTACATAGCGGTTGGTTAGTTACCGTATAAGCGAGTGTACTTTGGTAAAAAACATAAAGAGGGAGAAGGTTTAGAAGAAATGAAAAAAGGCGGGAAATCTCGGCCACCTAGCCAGAAGCCATTGTTCTACCTCACGTTGCTGGTAAATATGCCTCCTATGCAAATTTTGATGGATCACTTACTACAAGACAAATTTGGTGCGAAGTTAGATTATCTATCTTTTTTCTCTTTGTACACATCACTTTCCATTTTCTGCCACGAAGGTATAATATGCATATAGGTTTTCTCTGAGTTGTCGCTACGATTCATATTTGTGAGCAACTCTAGTATGCAAATTTTTTACCATTCGATCATACAAGATATTTCTCATGTTCCATATATATACTTTCAAATGTAGCATGTAAATAGAAGTAATAGGTGCGTCTAGGGGAGATTCTGTCAAGGGGAGGCGAACCTAGAGAGGCACAAAATGCCTTTTTTTCCGAGAAAAAAAAAAATTCAAGCACTCATTTCAACCTATAATTATTTTGTTTTATATTTAAAGTTCACATTTATATACAAAACAACAAACAAACAAACAAACAACGGAAGGTGAAAAAATATTAGGAAGGGCCTGGCTCATCATTGGCGAACCCTTCCAGAGGTTTCGCCAGTTTAAGCTACCAAGCCGCAACGACTCTTGTATAGTAGGGTTAGCTTATATAATATGCATTGTGCTATTAAAAAAAACCTTTTAATACACCATTTTGGAAGTGTGTAAACCGTAAAATTCGACACCATTTCATCAAGCACACTTCTCTTCCGTGAATCAAAAAACGGAATGAGTTTTCAGATTAAGCGGATCACCTTCTGTCCACTATCTTTTTTATTTGGTCGATCCAACTGGCGAAACCGCTGGTAGGGTCCAGTATTGATGAGCCAAGTCCTTCAACAATTTTTTTTCATCTTCCATTTACTGGTTATGACAAAACCGGGCGAGAGCTTTTAAGCCACAAAACAGAATTTTCTTCTTCTGGACTTTGAACCTTCGCAGTTTTTTTTTTTTTATCCTAATAAAGAAATGAATCGTTAAGGTTTTTAATCTCTTGGTGTTTGGCAAGCATCGCAGAGAGATTTGTATTTAAAAAAAAAATTATAATACTTGAACAGAGTGTTGTTGTTCCTTATTCCCTTGTGTAAAGATTACACGAAAAAAAGTGTGTAATTAGCGCAGATGAGATAATTTCACATTTTCACCGATAGATGACGTTATGACAACATTAAAAAATATATAAACCGCTATAATCTATAACGTATTGCAATAATTGAAGAGTTAAAATAAAAAGTATTTAACACACCATGTTTCCATCTATGTACCGGAAGTTTATTGGGGGCCACTTAAAGATGCAGCCGATACCTGGCTGCCCTCTTATCGTCTGCTTCAAATCTCCCTTCCTCTTCCTTCTGCCGGAGTTTCCGAGGTATCACGTGGGGCGTTTGGCTCGCGGTGATTGGTCAGTAGGACTTAGCTACTTTCTTTTGTTGCTCCTCAAGGATGTAAGGACAGCTATCATCACCGTAATGGTCGAATATTAAATTATTTATAATGAACTATCTTGTTTTTCGCACATATATAATTATAGTTTATGTAACACACTTATTTACATATGTGTGTTTGATGATTGGCACATTTTTCAAGTTTACCATTACATTTAAGAGAATAATTGCTTTTTAATAATAATAATAAAAAAAGAATATTGAACGAAAATGTTTTTTAAAAATGATTTTATTGGAAACTTTCGAATATCTTTCCTCTTTCTCAACCAACAAATAACTTTTTCCCCGTTGTGAAACTTTCGTTTGAGAAAGAGCATGGTTCGAAAGCTTAAACCTATTTATTAAAAACACTTTTTCTTCCTTTTAAATAATCGTGTTTGTGTTTAAAATAATAATAAAAAAAGATAATCTCAGAATGTGTTTAAAAAAAAAGATAACAAAGAATTATTTCCTGATTTGGCAACACTGAGTGTTGAAAAGATTTATTCCGCTAGATGGCGTTACCCATCTTTGGAAGGGTATGTTGCATGGTTAGCAGCCTTTATCACATATAATATACTAGCGGATGTGTACCCGGCTTCGCCCGGGTTTTATCCGAGTGAAAGTTTGCCTAACGAATATTATATATTATGAAGTATAATAAACAATGTTAAAGATTAGTTTTAATTATTAATCAAGATTGTGTGGGAATATGTGAGAAAGATGTAATATCGTTGTTATTTTCTTGGCCGACTGTTTTACATATGGTGTTATCTTAAAATTGCTTGTTTTGAATATTTTTTTAGATTGAGTTGAATGAATTGCTGAATTTTTTTTTTGTATTTAATTGATAACAGCGAAGTTACGCATGTTAAAGTTAGGAAAAATATTTTGATGTTAAGCAAAACCTGCTCTATCTCGTTTTACATAAATGTTGAAAATTTGGTCGAAATTGATGCATTGTAACGAAAGTTTTTAGCGAACACCACTTATAAAATTTCCATTTTATTAATATAGATTATATTTATTATTGTATTGATATATATATTTTTAATATTTGTACTCTGTAAACTTCCCTCAATGCCTCTCTTGTATTTTTCATAAATTTTAATTTGTTCTTGCCTTAAATAAATTGCCGTGTCATCCTGAAGTTTGTCTTTCCTAATTTTCTACGTGGCAATATATAGATTGACAATAAATAAATAAAAACTCGTATACTACAGAAAAAAAAACTTCAAGTTATAAATAATTTACTTTACAGCCCACTATACGCGTTTTAAATATCAGATCATTCACAGAATTTGTCCACCAAGAAGGTATCAGCAAATTATTTTTCTATTGAAAAAGGATGACGGGGGGTCGCCGAAACGTCAAACAATAAAGATTTAAAAAAAAAAAGGTTAAAGTAGCTCTCATTTTTAAAACTCACAATTATAAAGTCAATTATTTTCCACAAATTTTTTTGTTTATTTTAAAAATGGGTAGAACCTCAAGTGTGCGAATGTTAAAACGATTTCAAATAAAATTATCTGAAAGAATTATCATAGCAATTTATATGATGATGAATAAAGACTTTACCTTATTTACATGAGGTCGCTTTATCACATATCAAGTTGCATATCTTGAGACACATTTACCATTTCAAAATTCCTATCAATATTGGACAAAATCATTTATAGAGCATGCAATCTTTTTTTTGTTGGTATATATAAATGTTGATGCAACAAATTAAATTTAAGCAATGGTTTGAAAATATATATATATATATTGGAAAGACCTGGCTCATCAGTGGTGAACCCACCCAGAGGTTTCGGCAGTTTTATTTACCAAATTGAGGTTAAATTGTTTGAATTCTTTCATAATGGCGCTCTCTATAGCGATAATCAAAGCTGTCTCTTTAATTCTAGTCGTAATATCTCACAATTTCTGAAAAAAAAAATCGGTACAATATTAAGTTTGAGGCCGTACAGACTTAAGTTGAGGAAGCCCACAATTCATCGGTGTATAATATGTAAATAAAAAAAGGTAATACTCTGTTACATATCTACACTATTATTTACATAACTAGTTACAAAAACTAAGCGAAAATCATTAAGTTCTTTTTTTTTTTTAAGAAATGCGGCATCTCCTCGATCGAGCCACAGAACCATCATAGCAGAACATTTAAATGACGCCTTTTGATATAATGAAAAACATTTTTAAAAAGTCCGTTAACGTCAATGCCTTTATTGTAAACGACAAAATTTGTGTATACATTATTGATGTGTCATATTATAGTATTATTACACTCATATACAAAACTTAAGGAAGTGGAAAGTCTTTGATGTCGCCGGTAGTCTTTTTTTTTTTTTTTTGGAGACAGGCAATTTTGTTCACACTTGGTTATCTCGTGTGTCTTCAATAGAGGTCACTATAATATCTTTTAGAGTTATTGTCTGAATCCTGATATACTTGGTACAACTTCCTTAAGTTTTGTCCTCCATGAGTGTATTATTTAGTTAATATAATATCCACAAATGGAATTCTTTTCTGGGGTAACGTTTATAATAAAAGAGAATTGGTGCTCATGGAATTTTTTAAAGTTCTTTATTATAACTAAATATTGTTGATGCTTTGCACCATCTATCGGAATAAATATAAACTAAAAACCGTTGGTTATTTAATTTTAAAATTCCACAAATAAAAGGCAAAGTATATACTAGCAATTGATAATTGGTCCGTAGTCAAGATACAATATGCCCGGATGACTATCATACCTTACATTCCGGAATATCAGCTGAACAACTCGTATTGATAAATCAAGCCAACCACGTACGTTATTTCGGGTTGTTCAGTAGCAATTGTTAAGTTACACGCGCAGGAGATTAAAAAAAAAAAATTAAAATCTTTTATTTGCCAGAACGTTTCGGTGAAGAGCATTCACCTTCGACACAGGTCCGAGATAATATAAAGATAGATGAAAGTAACACCTTGATAAAGGTTGGCGTTCAGCCAACTAATATATTGGTAAAATAAATGATATTTTGATCCAATATATGCCTTTTTAATTAATGAAAGTGTATATAAAGTATGCAAATTTCTTATATATATATATTCTGAAGGCTTATTTATATATTGGTGAGTCAATCTTTTTGTTATTTTATACCCGAGCAAGAAAGGATTCTTTTTACAATTTTGATACCCATATCTTGAACAAAAAATGATTCAGTATCTATTTTATATATTTCTGTTCTATATTGTGATGACTACTCTAAACATATATTTAAATGGGGAGGGTGCTTGGTCGGTATTTACTATTGATCCATAAATTGACACCTCGGGGCACACACTTAAAAAGAAAAATCCTTTATTTTTACCCACGTTTCAATGAATAACCATTAATTATATCTCAGGTTAGGAAATAAAGGAGATATTTAAGTGTATATTTACGGCTTAATAGAGAGTGTGCTTGTAAAAAAAAAAACAAAAAAAGAACATAAAAAGTGAAAATCAGGTCGGTAAATTAAAATAAAGGCATCTCCTGATGGTGTAACTAAAAATTTCTGATGGTTTGCACCATCTATCGGAATAAATAACATTT
Source organism: Cordylochernes scorpioides (assembly GCA_030710605.1). Taxonomy (NCBI): domain Eukaryota; kingdom Metazoa; phylum Arthropoda; class Arachnida; order Pseudoscorpiones; family Chernetidae; genus Cordylochernes; species Cordylochernes scorpioides. The sequence goes on along the minus strand of CP092878.1, from coordinate 3,339,103 downwards.
AATTATTGATTCAAATTGAATTATTCGAATTCTAGGATCATAAAAAAAAAACAAAAAAAAAAAACGATTAGTTGATATTTATTCCGATAGATGGCGCAAGCCATCAGCAACTTTTAGTTATACGATCAGGGGATACCTTACTCTTGGTAGTGTTTGTTTTAGTTTCAAATATCCCGTTATGGAGGTGAATGGTATTGTCTGAAACGCTGATAAAAATAAAAGATATTCCCCTTCTGGCCGAGGTTTTTTTATGGTTACTCTGAACTTATTAATACCGTTTTTATGAGAGGGAGGGGTTCTCCACTGATGAGCCAGGTCTATTATAGGAATAACGGGATGGCAGGTCCAACCTCTTCATTAGTGTAATATCTTAAATATAGAACATATGTTTCATACTTCAAACGTATGAAGAATTATTCGCTAAATTTGTATAACGCATTTACACACTCATGGGCAAAACTTAATAAAGTGGAAAGTCTTTGATGTCGCCGGTCGTCTGTTTTTTTTTTTTTTTTCAAGGAGACCGAAGCAATTTTGTTCACACTTATAAAGGTCACTGTAATATCTTTCAGAGTTATTGTCTTAACCCCGATATACATGTTAAAAGGTACAACTTCCTTAAGTTTTGTCCATGAGTGTTAAAGCATTTCAGCCATTTTTCATTACGATATTTTTCTATGCGTTTAATTTATTGTTTTTAAGATACTTTTTTTTATATAAATGGTTTAAAAAAAATACATTTCGATCTTGTTCTTCGATTGAATAATTGTTACATAAGACAAAAAGGAGGACCTTAATAAAGGCTTATGCAAGCATGTATCATATGTAATAAACTAGTGTTTTTTATTCTCCAATTTATTTTTTATCTTCTTGTGTGTTTATACCGCGGACATCATGCAACTCCGTGCAGATGCTGACTGTCTTAATTTGACTTTTTGTGTATATATCATCTGTATTGTATTAGTATTATATGTAAATATCTTTTACTTTTTTTTCATTTTTGTAGAGTCCTTGTTGAGCCCGTGTATAAGACTGTATGTCTTATTATAGAAACAATTACGGAATTATACTCAGCCTCTCTACCCAACCAAACTTTACCTCTTTACATAAAAGTCTCTATGCAAGTAAAGTATATGCAAATGGATTCATGGATGCAAATTAAATCGAGAAAAAAAAACAATTATCTACATTTATGTTGATAATAACTTCTATCATTTGAATTTCAAATACAGGCTTTTCATATTCTTTTCTCATCAAAAGAGAAAAGCAGACAAAAAAAGCTTTAAAAAAAAAAAGCCTAAAATAAATGAACTTAAATCATTATTGTGTCTCCTATTCAACAACGCATTTGGGCTTTGCTTGTCATTTAAAAAACAATATTTCGTGTTTTGAATTTTAAAGAGAGAGAGAGCAATCAAATCTTTCTGACCATGACCAGTAAAATGGTCGAAATAGATTTGTCCAAATTGACGGGTGGCTAAAGACAAAGCTTGTCAGACGAAATCTCATTTGTCATACCAGACGGTAGGAATATCCAATCAGGATCACACAATACTCAATTTGGTTGGGTGTACGTTTGGATGAAAGTTTTCCCACGAGGGTTACCTCTCAAGTGTAAATCATCCGCAACAATTAGACAGAATTAGCTGCCAAGCGATGCATTAATCAAGGTAGTGTTTATCACTAACAATGGCGGCACCCTTTCTACCTTCATCATCTTGTTTTGAAAAAAAAAAAAATCTTTTGGAGAATAAATCCTTGAATTTAAATATAGTTAAGTGTGTGACACACTAACTGTTCTACATTTATACGGAAGCTAATTTACTTTTCATAATTTAATTTAGCGCTTTTAGATGTCATATGTTTATAATCTTATAATCGTTTGTAAAAATGTATTAAAAATACTTATTCAAGTTTCCCAACAAAAGCATACATATTTATTATCAAAAACACGAAATAACAATATATATTTATCTATTACAAAGCGTATTTATTACTTTTTTTCCAAATACATAAACCAAACGAAATAATGTTAGTTTATCGATTTAATTAAATTTTATTGTAATTAATATTTTAAAAATGAGATATAAAAGGATATTTAGAAAATATATATTTTAAAATATTTTTTTAATTAAAATAAAAAATGTATATTAAATGTTTTAAACCTAAAAGAAAAAAAAATCGGCTTCATTTAAAAAAAGTGATCACTTATAAAATAACATATAAATTATTTATATAAACCCCCATAGTATACATAATTTTTTTTATTATTATCATTATTATTTTTAATATATATATAATGTCCCATCAAACACATATTCAAAAGATATATTTTTAAAATTGTTAAATGCATATATTTTAAAATAATAATTGAAAAAAATATTTAAAAACACAATATAGATGGGGATGGATAAAACAAAATAAAATTTAAAAAGAGAAAGTGCGGGTAAAAAAAAGTGAAAGCAGACGTACGTACCAGGAAAAGCGAATATCCAAGCGAGAGGGAGAGAGCACGTGCAGCAACACTTTCGACGCGCCGACTGGGTCAGAATGGTGGTGGAAAATAGGTACCTCCACTTTCACCGCTGGCCTCTTTCGCAGCGCCACTTTCTTTTGAGGAAGTGCTCTAACTTTTTTCTTTCCTTCCTTTCACTAGGTCAGTTGGACAGCTAGCCCTTTTGTAATATACAAACCCCTGAGGCCATGGCGTCCCGCCTGTACGTTTTCTTTCATCTTAATTATTTGTTTGCTTCAGTTGTTTCCTTTGTGTGACTGATCTTTTCTTTTGAATAATCATTATATTAATATTAATTTTTATTTATGCATTATATTCAAAAGACAATGCTTTTATTTATATTCAAAAGCTTTTGTATACATTAAATTAGGTTTATACTTTGTTTTTAAAAGCTGTTGCTAAATCTATATTTCATTTGAAAATTCAAGTTCTTTATATTCACCATATTAAATAATAATCGTTAATTGTATCTTATATCAAAAAAATTAAAAGGCAAATATCTATTGGTACTGATTAAATTTGCTTGTAAAAGTATATTTAATTTTTCGAAATAAAAAATATATTTTTATAATATCTTAAATAATAATAATTTGAATGAAGCTATTTTAATTGATACACACAAACGCGAGTAAAATGTGTTATAATGAAAAATATATCTTAAAATTTTATTTAAAATTGATATTATTTACATTATTATTTTTATAATACTATAAAATAAATTATATATTTATTTTTAAATAGTTTAGGTAGCGTAAAAAATATAAAGATATGTACGAGCATTTTTGATATAAAATAAAAATATTTATAAAACATATATATAATAAAAAAAAAAACTTTTCAGAAAATCATACACAAGTCATATAAAATATTTTGTTTATTAGTATATTTTAACGTTATAGTACGATATTATTATTTTTTTAAAATATTTATACCAATTGATATAAAAGCTCTTTCTTCAGTTAAAAAAAAAGATTTATAAAATTAGTTGCTAAAAATATGCGTAACTTGAATAAATGAAAATAATATCTATAAAAACATGAATATGATTTTTATTAAATATAACTTTTATTTTATTTCACGTTGTGAACTAAAATATAAAGCTATTAATTGTTTGCAGTCAATGAAGGAAGGGATGAAATATCGCGATAATTTATATACAGAATATGATAAAAAATCTATGGCATTTATGATTAAGAAAATAAATTGTTTTGTGGTTATATATATAATTTTAAACGTATCACTAATGAGACGGGCCTTACAATAATTTTTTCTTTGTAATAGAAAATATATATTCATCTATATCCTTGGTAACGCAATTTATTTCATTACTCTATTAATTTTTTTTTTCAAATATTATTATGAATAGTGGGTCAGTGAATCACAAAAATTAAAATAGCATTTTGCAACATGGTTTGTTTTTATTAACAAACGTAATTATTTTTGTTTCCATATTTATTTGTCATCAGTTTAAATATACTTTATATATTTTAAATAATTTATATATTATTTTTATTTATATATTATTTATTTATTTATTTATATATTATTTTTACATATACTTTATATGTAAAGACTTTCTTAGAAATATGTATTGTATTTCAAATATTTTTAAAACTTTGAATTAATATTACCATTTACGAGGTAGGTCGAAAACAAAACAACTTTTAAAAAGGAAGGTAAATATAATTTTATAAACACTCTAGCATTTCACACTACTAAAAGACAAAAGGTTATTTCGATGATTTAAAGGTTTTAAAATGTGTCAAGGTAAAACATCCATATAGAAATATTCTGAGAAGTTTCTTTTGTAAACAAAGAACTCAAACAAGAAGAAAAGGTATGATCTCTCGCTTTGTGAACATGCCTTGGAAAATTATCGTTTGGTATTAAAAAAAAAAAAACATGCAATCGAAGATAGAGAAATGGAAATAATAGCAATTTATTTTATGTTTATGCTTTAAAAAAATACATGTATAGTATAACATGATAAACATGATGGGGTAGGCGATTTCAACTGTGTATACTATAAGCACATCACATTTAAAAAAACAGTTGGATTGTTTTAGTTGTAAGGTGGTAGAGACCCGTTTGGTTACTTGTGCCCACTAGTAGTATTAGATAATTGAAGTAAAATGTTTTAGAGAGCATTTGAAAATGATTAAAATATCAGGCAGAACCCCTAGAAAGGTATGCAAGTTCACGTTTTGCTTGTTGAGAAACTCCTATTTGCACATTAATCGAATTTGCATAGTTTATCAATTGTATCTAGATATATATAGATGAATTATTAATTATAAACGCATTATGGTTAGGAAAATGTGAATTGCAATTTCTAAAAAAAAATTGTAAAATAAAATTTTGAAAAATTCTCATTTGTGTGAGCTATACTTTTTTTTCTTTCTTTCAAAAATTCTCAATTGAAATACATAAATAATAGCGCTTTTTATATATTACTAGCCGAATGACCCGGGCAACGCCCGTGTTTTACCCGATTGAATGTTTTGATTCAAATACTATTTGTTACAATTATAAATTGGCGCCTTAAATAAATGCATATTTTAGTTAATAACTATAGCCTATGTGCTTTATCTGTCTATGCACTGTTGGCTTCCGTAGGCGTCTCTTACTGGGAAAAAGAAAGAGAGGATTCCATTTGGTTATTAACTAATATATGCATTTATTTAAGGAGCGACCCGCTCCAACGCAATAATTACATAAACGAAAAGGCGAGGGGGGGGGGGGGGGGGGGGGGGCAAAGGTGGCGTGAGCGTAGCCAACCAATAGGAGGGCGCCATTCCAAAAAAAAAAAAAAAAGCAAACGGTGACAGAGACGAAAACTGACTGATGATTAAGAGATGAAGAATGACGCTCGTAACTGTATATAGAATAGATATAAAACCTAAGCAACCTAAAGAAATTCATAATAATACATAAACGGAATACGTTGAAACCTTGAATTTTGTGGTCTTGGAGCGAGAGAGAAAGAGAGTTAAAAAGCAAAAGATGAAGCTCCAATTCCGGTCGACGTTTTTTTTTATCGAGTCCTCCATTCTCAAGTGTCTTCCTGCTTCACGGTCCAGTTGTCCCGCTCACTTCCCTGTCCTCCATTACACCTTTGTTTGGACAATTAGACGCTGCTTCGGCTGACCATAAAGTCTAAATCGCCATTTTGATTTTGAGTACCAATTACGAGTATATACTCAAAAAATTGTTTCTAAGTTTTTTTTTAAATAAAGTATATATTTATAGGTTTCCATATTGACACAATTTAAAAATAAACTCAGTTATTTAGGCCATTAAATTTATATAACACACGTTACATAATATCATTACATTTAAATATCATCGGCTGACAATAAAATCAAATCGCCATTTGATTTTTTTTTTGGCGCCAATTACTCGTTTTATTAAAAAAAAATTGTGATAAAATATTATCATTATAAATATATTAGTTAATATTGATTTTATTTTTAAATAGAATTTCCCACCTAATTTGAGCGTCACAATTCGGCAACTTGATCATCGGCTGATAATAAATTCAAAAATAGAAATTTTATTTTTTTTTGGCGCCAAAATTACATATATATATTCTTTTAGAGAAAATGATTATATTAAAATATTAAATTAAAATTATAGGTTTTTAAAAAATAATATACGGAGACAATCCATTTTTTTAAGTTTAGTTTTTTAGTTTTATTTAGTCTGATAAAGCCATCATATGATAATTAATTCTTTTGAATATAGAGAACTTAAAAAATAACGAAATTTATATGCTGTGAATCGCTAATATTGATTTTAAAAAAAATAGGTTAGCTATATTTATTATGAAAACAATTTTGTAAATTTGTAAAATTATTAAAAGTGAAATTTTTACAATTATATATACAATAGAATAATGTAAGGTAATAGAAAGGCCTGGATCATCAGTCGTGCCCACTGCAGTTTCGCCAGTTTAATCTACAGCTTTATAAACTCTTCTATCTATCTATTTTAATTGGACTTTGGACCGGATAATGAAAAACAGATGTCTTACTAAAAATTTAATTATATGAATCGATGTGTTATTATTATTATTGCGTATGATATTGTTTTTTACAGCACAATACAACAATGTTGGCAAGTTTCTCTAGAGTGGAATGTCGAGGTGACGAATCCACTCCAGGGCCTCCTCTGTGCACCGGTGGATATCCCCAAGTGTTCCCTGGAAGAATCTTCGAGGACAGTCCCTTAGGATATGGTGCATTGTTTGTATTTGTCCACAGTCGCAGTTCTGGTCTGGACTCATGTTCCACTTATTTAGTAGGTAGTTGCATCTACCAGTAGAGGTCCTGATTCTATTGAGGGTTGACCAGGTCCTCCTAGGTAGGTTGTAGCCGGGAGGTTTGGTGTTAGGGTCCTCCACCAGGTCTTTGTTGGCGATGGCAAGATTGCTCCATCGGTTTCTCCACTCTTCTTTAAGATCTACATTTTCATCGGCCACCCATGCAGGATTCCTTGATATTAGTCGAGTTGGGGGAGGAATTTCGAGAACAGTGTTGATTGGAAGCTTAGTGTTAGCTTTAATTTTACTGAGAAGGTTGGAGGTAGATTTCTTTCTTCTGAGGTCAGGAGGTGCTATGTTAGAGAGATATGGGAGCCAGTCTATAGGGGTAGGTCTCATGTTTCCCGTTATTAATCTCATAGTTTGGTTAAGAATCGATGTGTGTGTGTGTGATTTGCATAAAGAAAATTAGCAAAAATTATTCAGCTCATAGAGCCGACAGTCGTGGGGTTAGTATTTACGTTGGCATCTAGTAAAACTATAAACTGTACAGAGAGTATTTTTTAGCATTATAATATAATTATTTATGTCCATAGTTCGTTAAAATACATTTACCAAATTCTCCTCTACATAAAGCTTTGTTAAGACCATCGGTCTTATACAGATTCACCACAGGAAGAAATCATAGATAGAGCTCCTATACTCCAGGCAGCACAGAACCCAACAACAGCCTCCAGGGTCTTATACAGATTCACCACAGGAAGAAATCATAGATAGAGCTCCTGTACTCCAGGCAGCACAGAACCCAACAACAGCCTCCAGGGTCTTATACAGATTCACCACAGGAAGAAATCATAGATAGAGCTCCTGTACTCCAGGCAGCACAGAACCCAACAACAGCCTCCAGGGTCTTATACAGATTCACCACAGGAAGAAATCATAGATAGAGCTCCTGTACTCCAGGCAGCACAGAACCCAACAACAGCCTCCAGGGTCTTATACAGATTCACCACAGGAAGAAATCATAGATAGAGCTCCTATACTCCAGGCAGCACAGAACCCAACAACAGCCTCCAGGGTCTTATACAGATTCACCACAGGAAGAAATCATAGATAGAGCTCCTGTACTCCAGGCAGCACAGAACCCAACAACAGCCTCCAGGGTCTTATACAGATTCACCACAGGAAGAAATCATAGATAGAGCTCCTATACTCCAGGCAGCACAGAACCCAACAACAGCCTCCAGGGTCTTATACAGATTCACCACAGGAAGAAATCATAGATAGAGCTCCTGTACTCCAGGCAGCACAGAACCCAACAGCCTCCAGGTCCGACACATGTCCAGTGGCCACAGAATCCACCGTACATAGGTTAGCGTATTTTTCCTTTTTTAATATTGATAATCGACGTATATTTATTCCTTGTTTTAACATATTCTAAACGCTCTAAATCATTGTTAGATTTAGTATATTTTGCCAGAGTTTTCTTTCACAATCTTTTTCGCTATGTTAGCAATCATGATCAAACCAAAGGTTCGACATTGAGTTATTCGTTTTTGTCTCAATTTGCATACCAGTTTTTAACATTGTATTTTTGATCTCCTTAAACATGTTATTAATAATATTCTCAATTAATTCTCAAATAAAAAAAATACAAACAACAAAATGGTGTGGCTTGAATACCTTTCTCTCTTTAGACATATTTCTGTACCTTACTTCAACTGACTTGTCCTCTCTCTCTACTGTTCTTACTAATAGTGTTAGAGGAAGGTCAACAGTCCAATGTTGACAATTCCATCAACCACATCTCCTACAATTATCTATCTACAGGATTATACGGAACCTCAGGTCCCTAGATAGATTTACAGCATACAGTTTCCCTATAGTTGTACAATAAATAATAATAAACACACACTATTTGCATATAAAGCAATTGATACAGTATGCAACTTATTACTTTACATATGTGATCCAATTACATATTCATTTACGTATCTCCAATTTTCATTACCGAAGTTTGATTGTGGCTCTTTCAGCGAGATTTTGCTGCAATTTTTCCCTCTCTTATAAATTAGTATGCGAAAGCATCTCTTTGTTTAAAAGTGTTTAAAAAATGCTTTTTTTCCGCTTTCAACTTGCGCCGGTTTATATAAATTGACCAAAATCGATTTGGTATTTTTACCACTGGAGCTCACAGAAACACTTTTTCAATTTGACTTTGGACCGAATAATGGAAAAAAGGTGTTTTACTAAAAATTCAATCATTCGAATCGATGTGCAAAATTTGCATAAAGAAAAATGAACAAAAAATGCGTTAAAAATATATATATTAAAAGCATGCACGCTCTTTTTGAGAGTACATGAATACCACCATATTTCGCAAAAAATTACTAAATATTTACTCTGTGAAAGAATATAAATGAATACGCAACACTGGTGGGCGGTGCCAACATGGGAAAAGAGGCCGAACTTCTAGGCCACCGTCTGCTGCTAAATTTCTAGACCCCCCCCTCCTGCTTTTACATATCTACATAACTGCACAGAGCCATGAGATGGTGACTGAGTTAGCCGTTGGGTTACTTATCCGATAATCATGGTGGATATGGATTTTTTTATCGACTGCTTATATATACACACACAACACACTCACTCTTATAGATATATCTTAGATAATTGACAATTAAAAATGATTTAAGAAACACTTCGGCTAGTGAATATGTGTTTTTTTATAAAAAAACATAATAAAAAAAAAACATTTACTCACCGAAGTGTCTCTTACTTCTAAGAACAATGAATGCCGGCAGGTAACCTCTATCTATCTTCATGATATAATACACAATAGATTGTATGAGCAAACATTCACTTTGGAAGATCCCGGGCGAAGCCATGTAGTACATAACCTATATCAAAATTCGGAACTATTATAGACGCGTATGATTCTATTTTAAAAATAAACAATTTCTACTGTCCTTACTGCAATGGAAAAAAATAAGGAGAAGGGCCTGGCTCATCAGTGGTGAACCCTCCCAGCGGAGTTTCGAATTTTGATAACAGATGGCGCGCTAATGCATCATAACATACCCCCATATATGTACCAAGGTGAATATTATCGTAGATAGTCCAGGGTTACCAAATGTATGACCAATAAGGAATGAGGTAAGAAGCGACTGCCTGCCTGCCCCAGAAAGTTTGAGCAAGAATCCTGCGATTTGATTGGAGGGTAGATAGCCAATTATGGAGCAACTAGCATTGATTACCACACCTTATATATTGGTAATATATTTATTACAATTACTATCCTTCATTGAGAACCTTTCTTTCAGAGAAAAAATCTCGTTATGCAAATCGAACCGGTGAATATGTAAATACATAGTTTCCAAGTTTACATATAAGAAATAGAGAGGAGGTTTTCTGTATCTATTTTTCCAACAATGAATAATCTAAAATTTGATTTATATCCAGGTTCCTGGAGACACGTACAAAATATGTCATCAACAACTACCTGGATTTTACTTCAGACTTAAGTCTTTTTGGTGTTATTTACAATGGTGAAGGCAGTCCAAGGTATTAGGCTGTTCCATGCAAATTTATTTCTTGGAAAATTTCCAAAGATGTCAGGTTTTGACCGTCGGATGGCGGTGTCTTGTCCATTATCAACGGATATCTTTGAGTTTGGAAATCTGGGTAGAGGAATTGGTTCACGGATTGGTCTACATTTTAGGAATTTGAGGAAAATCGAGTCTTCTTTTTAAAATAATTTTTTTCTAGTTAGCCTGGACGTAGCCAGTTAGGATGGATGTTGAAAAAGCGTTAAGTTTAATTTGAACCATGTTCACAGAATACCAAGTAGAGATCTGAAAGAAAGATTCCCACTATGTGATCATAAAGGTTCTTCCAGATTCAATTTTAAGCTACACCAAAGGAAGGTCCATTTGACGAAGGACAACATATGATAGTTTAGTTCTGTTAGCTTTTTTAAAAGTTGTTTTTCATAGATTAATATATTATTTATTTTTGACCAGATGACCTGGTTACTTTGCATGTATATATTTGGTTTTAGAAATTATGTAAGTTAGTGCTCTCCTGCAAGGCCTAGGGGGACCACCTCTACTCCACCAATTCGCCATGTGTAAATAGCCAGGACAAGGTGACTCGAATGTAACACCTGTAAATTGAGACGAAATAAATAAATGTAAGTTAATTGTTTATGAAAGTAAATTAAAAGTATTAATTTCTTCGAGGTGTTGGTGATTACTCTGCTCGATGATAGAATAGGAAAGTCTTAGCTCCCAATAAGTTCCTTCATAGATTTTCTAAGGTTTCGTTGATAACTTTAAAAATTATGAACTCTATATATAGAGTATCGGTGAAGGAATGGTCTAAACCGTTGATTTTTGACCGACACGACCCGGGATCGAATTCTGTATTCGACACCTTTTTTGAATTAAAAAAAAAAATCTTCAATGGCTCCCTATTCTTGCAGAAGTGCATTGAGTCGGTGGACGAGTAGGTAACACCCTCGATTCCCGACAGTCATGAACCGGGATCGAATCCCGCGTTAACATTTTGTTTAATATATGAATAACCTTCATATATTATTTATTGTTGCAAATATCACAAGCTAGGTTGATCTTTTTTGAGTGTTAGTCAGCCACATTTCAGAGTTCCCTGTTCACGGTTACCGTAGCGGCTCACGACACCGTACTACAGGGCAGTGCCTTTCTTGTACTGCTTCTCCCGCCCGCCACGTAGAGAAGGTCTTCTGGGCAGGACATAAATAAATAAATTCTCTTGTATACCAGCACAACACAGGCCATTCATTCAACATTAGTGAACCCTCAACCCATTATCAGGATATAAAGAACAAGCACCAGCGCATAGTACTCAAAGCTATACTGTTAAAACTATTTTACCGAGCCTTACTTTTGTACATAGAATGAAAGACTTAGGTGAAGGGAGACGAGGGGAAAAGTTGAAAGAAAGGGTCAAAACATCTACATGGTCGGGGAAACTCCCAGCTGCGAGCCCCAGGACAAAGGTCGATCGATGCCGGGGAGGAAAAGTCAAGTGGACGTGTGGAATGTGTTTGGTTGTTCTGCGAGCCCCGTGCGGGCCATGTGGCGTCATCTTTTTTTTTTCTTAGTTAGCAGCAGCGGACCAGGCGGAGCAGACGCGCCTGAGAAATATCCTACAAGCAGCGTCTTGTGGACGGAAAGACGTCTGAGAAGTATCCTACAAGCAGAGTCTTGTGGACGGAAAGACGTCTGAGAAGGATCCCACAAGCAGAGTCTCGTGGACGGAAAGGACGCCTTGGACATCGCACGAGCCGCGACAAGAGGAAGCCAAGCGAGCGACGGTGCTGCCACCCGAGGTACTGTGTGAACATAAAACTCGACACCCCCCTGTCACTTATTTTTATCTCCCTTCCCTAAGATTAGTTAATTTTACCTTTTTTTTGCTTAACCTTGTTCTTGTTTTTTTATGCATAATTCTTTATATATAAGTATAATTTTGCTTAACCTTCTTTCTTGTTTTTCATGCATAATTCTTTATATATATAAGTATAATAGTTTTTAGCCCTTTTTAATTTTTAAATAAAACCTTTTATTATACTGTGTAAGTGTGCATTTATTTCCCCCATTGTTTTTCCTTTCAATCGATCACCCTTTATTTTTTTTTTAAACGAACACGAACATTTTGGTGAGCCGGACGTGATCGATTTAAAGGAGATATGAAGGAGATGGATGCAATTAAAAAGCGCAGAAAAGCCATAAGAGGTACTTTCACTAGAATTATTAATGAAATAAATGGGGAATTTGAAAAGTCTCAAATTGATAGGAATGATATTTATTCTAAGTTTAATAGACTATGTAGATCTAAACGAAAAATATCAGGCTTTATTGGTAGTGAAAGAAGGGATTACAGAGGAAAGTATTGATAGGGAATGGCAAGAATGCGATAAATATGAAGAGGAAAAGTTTGATATTCAACAGAAAGTCAGTGTATTACGGAATCCCGATAAAGAAGAAACAATCCCGATTGCTAGCGAGGACACTGTAATAAATGTGAAATTACCAGAGTTAGCCCTAAAAAGCTATGATGGCTCTCTGGAAGGTTGGTTGCCTTGGTGGGCGCAGTTTTCGAAAATTCACGAAAATAATAATTTATCCGATAGCGACCGGTTTTTATATTTGCGTCAAGCAATTGTACCAAATTCAGAAGCCTATCGTGTTGTAGCAAGCTATCCCGTTACAGGCGCCAACTATGCTTTGGCAGTACAAGCCCTACAGGAGCGATTCGGTGACCCGAATATACTGACAGAACTATATGTCAGACGTCTATTGAATTCGGTTATATCTAATGTAAAGAAAGAAAATAGAAATTTAAGCAGTCTGTACGACGAACTGAGCAGTCACCTCCGGTCGTTAGAGACATTGGGCATTGATCCCCAGTTGTCGGGTATTTTTTTATACCCTCTTGTCGAGTCTTCATTACCTTCGGATATTTTGAAAATATGGCACAGGCATCCTTCTTCGGGTTATGGTATGGAGTTAGCAAAACGGGAAGAGTCAGATAAAGGGGTTGGAGGAGCTCAAGAAAGGCTAAGGTTATTATTGGACTTTCTAAAAGCCGAAGTAAGGAGTGCTCAACGGCTGAAATTTGTGGAAAAAGGCTTTAAGCAGGAGGAACCCTATAAAAGGTCTTACAATGATGGGACCAGAACAAGGAGCAATTTCAGACCTGCCACTGTGTCTAGTCTGTTCGGAGGGCGAACTAATATAAAATGCTTCTTTGTGAAAGAACAAATCATGCGAGTCATCAATGCCGTTCCATAATGAAAATGTCTCCGGGAGAGAGAAATGATAAAATACGTAGTGCCCATCTATGTTTCAAATGCTTAAGAAAGGGACACATACAGAGTCAGTGCCGAGAACAATTGGAGTGCAAAAACTGTGGGAGAAACCACTTGGAAGTTTTATGTGAAGGAAATTCTTCTAACCGGTTAACGAAACCAGGAAGAGAAAATCTAAAGGAAAATGCACCTGAACCCATTGCATCGCTTTCTAGTCAAGCCTGCACCGGTCAGGTCTTGCTGATGACCACGGTAGCACTGTTAAGAGGCCCAAATGCCTCTAGAAGGGTTAGAATTCTCCTCGACAGTGGAAGTCAGTTTTCGTATATCAAACAGTCGTTAGTCTGGAGTATAGGAATAGAAAGAAAAGGCGAAATAACCATAGCTAAAAGTCTTTTTGGAGGTAATAAGATTGGTGAAGAAAAGCACGGTAAATTTATGTTAGAATTAGAGAATTTAGGTAATAAAAGAGATGTGATCCATATTGAGGCGCTGGATCAACGTAAAATTTGCGACGCCATACCACCTTTGCCAAAAGGAGACTGGTTAGAAAATTGAAGATTAAGGGCATAATATTGTCTCAGGACAATTTTAAAGGACAAGAGATTGATATATTGATTGGCGCTAACTATCTAGGTATGATTTTGATAGGAAAAATAGTTCAAGTTGAAGCAGATTTAACTGCGGTGGAAACGAAATTAGGTTGGACACTAATGGGCAATTCGCCAATTATTGATAGCAATGACAATGTGCAGCAGACTTCGAATCTGCTAACAACGCGATGCGATTTAAAGGATTTGTGGGATCTAGAAGTACTAGGCATTAGGATCCTGTTGAAACTTGCTCCAAAGAGACCAGATACCAGGAAATAAAAGAAAGGTTTATAACAAAAATTCAAAGACAAAGTGATCAGAGATATTCTGTAGGTCTACCTTGGAAGGTAGAAAAGGAGTCAATCCCCAGCAATCTTGACATAGCGATAAAAAGGTTAGATATAAGCACTAAGAAAATGACCTCACAGAATAAGTTGACCGAATATAGTCAGATCTTTAGAGACTGGCTGACTGAAGGACTCATTGAAAGAGTCGAGGAAAATCCTCTCGAGAGAAGAGGCTACTATTTACCTCACCGCCCTGTGTACAAGATGGAATCTAAAACGACGCCCATACGTCCGGTTTTCGATGCTTCTTGTCTAGGTCATAATGGACTATCTTTGAATCAATGTTTAGAAAGGGACCGAATTTATTGAAAGAATCCCTGAAATGATGATAAGATTTCGGGAAAATAAGTTTGAGTCACGGCAGATATAAGAAAAGCATTCCAGATGGTGGCGATTGAAGAATCTGAACGGAACTATCTTAGATTCCTTTGGTGGGATAAGGAGAGCGATAGAGAACTAATAGCTTACAGGCATAAGAGACTTGTATTTGGCTTAAACTGTAGTCCTTTTGTGCTGAACGCCGTAATAGAATACCATCTTCAATCAATAAGAGGCCCACTTGTTCAATGGGCAAAGATTTTAGCTCAATCCTTCTACATGGACAATTGTATTACCTCGCTGGAAACAAAGCAGGAAGTGCAGGAATTTCAAAAGGCCGCAATTGAAATTATGGACAGGGCTAAAATGGACTTACGAGAGTGGGAATATTCTCTGGAGGAAAACCCTGAAAAGGGGACTTGTACAAAAATATTGGGTGTTGTTTGGAATAAATGGAAGATTCATTAAAATGCGAACTCCCTGACA
>CP092878.1:3301316-3322022 GCA_030710605.1 Cordylochernes scorpioides | reverse complement strand
GATACAACATGCCCTTCATCATGGAGATCCTGAAGTACAACTTCACGCCATGTTGAAGAGCATGTTGGCCCGAAAGCTTAGAAAATAAGAAAAGAAACTCTTAATTGCTTATTTATTAATTCAAAGTGTTAAAGCAGGAAAGAATTTATATTTCAATAATGACATCTGTTAGAGACTTTATGTAATATTTCATACAGAGATGTAAAGACAAGGTTAGAATGTTGGGGTTTCATAGTCACCTCTGGTTAACTGTACAATATGCAAATATGTATTTAATTAAACATTTTAAACACAAGGTAATAAGACCAAATCCAGATAAATAAATAGTGTGTGACGTCACACACTATTTATTTATTTGGAATAGGTCTTATTACCTTGTGTTTATAATCTATAATCCAAATTGTGCCTTATTAATTTAATTAAACATTTGTTAATTGGGACTGAGCTGATGTGATGGGAATGTAATGGGCTAGACTGAAGTGAACTATTAAAAAGAAAAAAAAGCCACCAAAATTCCCAATGAATAATACTGAATGAAATGATAAAGCACAATTTGGATTATAAATTATAAACAAGGTTATAAGACCAAATCCAAATAAATTAATAGTGTGACATTTCAGTAATAACGTTGTTATGCATTGCTCGAAGCAAATAGTTAAATGTAATTCTACTGTCCTAAAAGCTTATGTCCATAGTTTACTTAAATACCATTTCTAAGATTCCACCCTTCAGTGTTGCATATAAAAGCAGAATGATCCAATACAGTATTAGAGCTCTAAGAAGCCGCCTGGTAGATTAAATTGGCGAAACCACTGGGAGGGATCATCACTGATGAGCCAAGCCCTCCAAATATTTTTCATTGCAGTAAGGACAGTAGTATTTTGATTTATTGGTGAAAAGAAACATTCGTGTTTTGGGGTTTGTTTTTATAAAAATGGTAATGGAATCTGTCTTATTGTAGAGAGGTGTCATCTAGCGAGAGTGTCCTAGCCTCTCGGAGGTTGTTCTACTGTACTGGGATAAGTAGGAAGGAGTAGGAGGAGGGGGAGTAGTAACAAGCTCACTAAAAAACCTGGGCTCAGCTGGCCCGGCTGATAGTACCCTGTAAGGACTCCTGATCCAGGCGTCTGTTCCTCATCTCAGAGGCGGCCATTTCTTTTGGAGCTAAGTCAGTGGCCTGCCACTGAGTAGTGCTCCCAGTCTTAATGACAAAGGCAGATGCATTCTACTTTCACCCAGTCATGATGGTTGTCAAACAGACACCATCAAGGGTCACAACTTGATATCCTAATATGATTGAGTGGAGATAAGAAAGAAGTAGGAAATATGTAAATAGAGTGTTGAGGTACCATATCCAGGCTGTACTGCGGGACAAAGGTCTCCCTGACTTGTGCAGCCCGTGTGGCATCAGGGAGGTATCTCTCCACCACACCGAGTCGACAGAGTTCCTGCTGGATCTTCTTGCTGCCAGCCAGATGGAAGTGGATGGACGGACACTTGATGGCTCGGCTCCTCTCCACCATCAGCCGGACTTCCCAATCCTGTGTCACACACAACCTTCACTGTACAGGATGTGACAACCACACTTTGCTTCAGCGAGCGCGGACAAAGCTTTAATACACATATGGGCGGTAGTGTGGCGACCACACTATGCCTCGGCAAGCGAGAGCAGGGAGAACACGTCACTACGCATGTGCGCTGGCGGCAACAGGGACTTTCTGACCACGCGCGTCGTCAACAACAAGGCTTGCTTCCAACGGCCGTTACTTCTTTTCTCTTTATATATTTCTGGCTTTAAATAAATTAAATTATTTTATGAAAAATAATTATAATTTTATCAGCGGCCTTTCCACAAGCCACACCACCACGCACTCAACCATCCCACAAGGACACAACTTGGGTAGAGTCAGAGGGGTGACACACACCGGTCATTTTGTCAACCACAAACCACATCATTGACTAGGGGGTCGGTGGAAGGATGGTCTAAACTGTTGGTTTGCAACCACTATGATCCGAGATCAAACCCCGCATTGGGTACTTTTTTTATTAAAAATAAATAAATGCTCAAATGACCCCCGATTCTTGCAAAAGTCCAACCTCACTAGTGAGTGCAAGTAATCAAACATGACTCTGGCACATTTGTAAGTGCAAAAGTCTAATTGCTTTCACATGTGTAGACATGTGGTGCACTTACAGTAAAAGCAGTCGCCAACCTCTACCCACCATGATTATCATGGCCTGTACGTGTACTAGGGATATTAATAATACATCATTGACTGTGTTGGCTCATCCATTGATGAGCTCTATTCATCTCCAGCAGACCATCTCCAATAAGAGACCATCTCCAGGAGACACCAGGTTTTAGGCTGTGGTCTCTCATGGAAATCTCTCATATATTTAATTTTCTCCATGGTTGGGCTTAGTTATCAATGGATACTTTTCTTAATTATCAATGAAATCCCTGGTTATTTCCTTTTTTTTATTTCTCTTCACCAAATGATATATTTTTCACTATTGTAGATAATGGTAATTAAAAAAAAAAACAACAGGAAGGCAACTCTATTTTACTTACACCTTCATTGTAGAGGTTGGGGTCGTAGCCTGTTCTGTAGTATACCACAGCCACTTCGTGATCTCCCCTGAAACATGGCAGCTGCTTTAGAAACTAAGTGAGTTATACAATGAGTTATCGGATGATGATGGTAACAATTTTGTTACCAAAACATCCCACACACTATCTATTTATTTGGATTTGTTACCTTGTGTTTCTAATCTATAACCCACACAAATTGTACCAGATCATGTCATAGTTTTAATTCCTAAATGTACAATATAGACGTCGCTGGAGAGACCTGCTCAAGAACCACAGAAGAGAACAGTATGCAACAAGGGACAGATTTTCATAGACTCACACAGTGAGGATCCTGGCAGTATGCAACAACAACAAGAACCAGATTTGCATAGACAACAAGACTCAAACAGTGAGGATCCCGGCAGTATGCAACAACAACAAGAACCAGATTTGCATAAACAACAAGACTTGCACAGTGAGGATCCCGGCAGTATGCAACAAGAACCAGATTTGCATAGACAACAAGACTCACACAGTGAGGATCCTGGCAGTATGCAACAAGGGCCAGATTTGTATAGACAACAAGACTCAAACAGTGAGGATCCCGGCAGTATGCAACAACAACAAGGGCCAGATTTTCATAGACAACAAGACTCACACAGTGAGGATCCCGGCAGTATGCAACAACAACAAGAACCAGATTTGCATAGACAACAAGACTCAAACAGTGAGGATCCCGGCAGTATGCAACAACAACAAGAACCAGATTTGCATAGACAACAAGACTCAAACAGTGAGGATCCCGGCAGTATGCAACAACAACAAGAACCAGATTTGCATAGACAAGACTTGCACAGTGAGGAACCTGGCAGTATGCAACAAGGGCCAGATTTGCATAAACAACAAGACTCACACAGTGAGGATCCCGGCAGTATGCAACAACAACAAGAACCAGATTTGCATAGACAACAAGACTCAAACAGTGAGGATCCCGGCAGTATGCAACAACAACAAGAACCAGATTTGCATAGACAAGACTTGCACAGTGAGGAACCTGGCAGTATGCAACAAGGGCCAGATTTGCATAAACAACAAGATTCACACAGTGAGGATCCAGGCAGTATGCAACAAGGGCCAGATTTGTATAGACAACAAGATTCAAACAGTGAGGATCCCGGCAGTATGCAACAACAACAAGAACCAGATTTGCATAGACAACAAGACTCAAACAGTGAGGATCCCGGCAGTATGCAACAACAACAAGAACCAGATTTTCATAGACAACAAGACTCACACAGTGAGGATCCTGGCAGTATGCAACAAGGGCCAGATTTGCATAAACAACAAGACTTGCACAGTGAGGATCCCGGCAGTATGCAACAAGAACCAGATTTGCATAGACATCAAGACTCACACAGTGAGGATCCCAGCAGTATGCAACAACAACAAGAACCAGATTTTCATAGACAACAAGACTCACACAGTGAGGATCCTGGCAGTATGCAACAAGGGCCAGATTTGCATAAACAACAAGACTTGCACAGTGAGGATCCCGGCAGTATGCAACAAGAACCAGATTTGCATAGACATCAAGACTCACACAGTGAGGATCCCAGCAGTATGCAACAACAACAAGAACCAGATTTGCATAGACAACAAGATTCACACAGTGAGGATCCAGGCAGTATGCAACAAGGGCCAGATTTGTATAGACAACAAGATTCAAACAGTGAGGATCCCGGCAGTATGCAACAACAACAAGAACCAGATTTGCATATACAACTCACACAGTGAGGGTCCCACCATCAGAGAGCTGTCCGTGTTTCCGCAGATCCCGGAATGTCTTGAACAACACCTTGACTCTGGGCTCCAGTTCTACGACAGATTTCTCCAGTAGCCGCTGGTCGCTGAAGTTCTGGTTGACCTCCTCCACCAAGAACAGGACCACGGACCTGCAGACAGCCGACATACTCAGGAGTTCTTATGATCACAATCACACACAAAAGTCATGTAGAAACTTTTTTTTTTCTTCATTAAAAAGGATACAAGAAAATAAGACCTAATCCAAATAAATAAATAGTGTGTGACGTTGCAGTAATAGCCTTGTTACCATCATCAGTCAAAATAATAATAAATGAGAAAAAAATATCACAGCATGTTATTAATTAACACTATTTAATGCTATCATGCTGCGATATTTTTTTCTCGTTTATTCTTTTGTCTGATGATGATAATGATGCTGTTACTGAAACGTCACACATTATTAATTTATTTGTACAGTAGAACCTCCCTGTAAAGGACAATACCTAATTGTAGGGCGAAAGTGTCCTTTAGAGAGAGGTGTTCTCTTACCAGAGAGTTGCTAAATAGTAAAAAAATGGTAATTTTGCAAATGAAAACTGTCCTTTATAAGAGAGGTGTCTTGTAGCGTGAGTGTCCTCTCTTGGAGTATGTTAGTGGGAAAACCTTGCAACTATTCACACAACAGTCTATATCCTTGTTTACAGGAAGCCATTGTGTTTAGAGGTAAACACTTACTTACCCTTCGAAATCGTACTTCTTCCAGGCTTGGACCAGACCATTGGCCAGATCCCTGACTGGGTTGTTTCCATAGGGCTGAAGTGAACCACATGTTAGTTAAGGAAGTCACTAACTCTAGAGTACACATATAAATACAGAGAAAACCTAAAGTTTCTTTAAATAATTACAAAGTATAAACACAATATACCAATCAAGATAATTATAATTAGTTTCTTTATTAAGATAAAACAACAAGCTTTCAAGTGTTAGCTCATTATCATGCCAATTATTTTGCAAATATCGACAATATATACATATATAGAGGTTTAATTAAAAAGGCATATATTGGATCAAAATATCATTTATTTTACCAATATTTCAGTTGGCTGAACGCCAACCTTTATCAAGGTGTTATAACATTTTAATGAAAATTCGAAATATGTTATAACACCTTGATAAAGGTTGGCGTTCAGCCAACTGAAATATTGGTAAAATAAATGATATTTTGATCCAATATATGCCTTTTTAATTAAATATTTATTTATGGATTGCTCTATTTTCAAAAATATATAGAGGTGTAGAAGGAATTTGAATATTTAAAAAGTTTAATTAAAATCTAAAAATACTTTAAATTATTTAACCTAAAAAAAAATTTCTTATACCAAATTCAATTAAAAGAATTTTAAAAGATATGCTAGGCAAAAAATTAATTAAATATATATATATATATATATATATATATATATATATAAAATAAACATTCATGCTTTAAGGCTTTCTCATTTCCACATAGATGGTGTGTTATAGCTTCATATTAATATATTTTTAGATAAAAATAATTGATCGAGAAATTTTTGGATGAATGGATAGCAGATCCTTGGGTAAAATACCTGTCTTGGGGGTTTCCATTTGGTTCCAAAGCAACAAACACACTCTCGAGACATGTTGACTAAACTTGGTCACAATAAACCTAGTCTTTCTTATTTGGATTCAGTGAAGCTCTTAGTACAAGGTATTTAGCACATTTAGGAACTTTGTCTTTGCCGGTCCCAAGCCCAAGGAGAGGGAGCAGTAACAAGCTCACTAAAAAACCTGGGCTCAGCTGGCTCGGCTGATAGTACCCTGTAAGTACTCCAGGGCTAAAGGATGAGCAGCGTTTGTACACTATGTTAGGAGCGGTTGCACATGGCGTCTGTTCCTCATGTCAGACGCTGCCATTTCTTTTGAAGCTAAGTCGTCCTGCCACTGAGCAGTGCCTCCAGTCTTAATGACAAAGGTATATGCATTATACTTCACCCAGTCATGATGGTTGTCAACTCTACAAGCTTGATACCCTGATATGATTGAATGAAGATAAGAAAGAAGAAGAAGCAAATTTAGGAGGCTTAAAGTTAGAAGTGAACGCATTAGACAGGGTCAAAGATGGCTAATAAAAAAACTCATTTGCATACTGACCAGACTGGATGTAATTCCCACTTGATTGAGAGTATAGCTGCAACACACACATCATTGAGAGGTTGACAAATTTTTGAAACAGAGTTCAACTGTATGTGAAAATAATTCATATACAGGTGGGTGGGTTTTATTTTCAAAAATATATATTTTTTTATAAATTTGTGTGGCATATTTACCAATCTGAATCTGTTTGTACTTAAATGTTGAGAAAATGTATTTTTTTTTTAGAGAGATACATTTTTCTCAAGAGTAAAAAACTATTATTTAAAACAAAAAAAAACTCTCCTAGACTTATTTCAAAACAATCAAACAAAAAAATATGCAAAAATAGTTTGAAGCAAAACACTGCCTGGTATAGTACAACATGGAAAAAAATAAAAAAATTCATACTGAGATCAGGTGGTTAGTTACATAAAGAAAAAAAAAAAGTCATCAGCAACTTTCAGTTACACAATCAGAACATGCTTTCTTTTCTTTTATAAAATAAAAACATCAAAAAAATATTCAAATTTGCATATCCAAATATGCAACTTATTGGCACTTACTGATGGAGGTCCCCTAGTCGGGTAACCAGGCCGGCAAAGCTGGAGGCAATGGTGTTGGTTTCAATTTGACCCAGCTGGTTGGTCTTGAGGTTGATCATGTAATCTGTGCGGAGCAGTCCCAGGGAATATGGCTGCCAGACCTGTCGTTTAGCCAAGTCCTCCATCTTGGATTGCTACCACCTACCTGTCTCGGGTTGGAGCGCGTGTCCTCATAGATGCTGAAGAGCTTCTCAGTGAACTCATCATTCTCAATGGACCTACACATACATATACACTGCATTTACATATGTATTTGCATAACCTCTGGAAGTAAAAATAGGGAAATAGCAACATTACTTGTATTTATACAAGGTAATACAACCAAATCCAAATTGGATCTTGTGTTTATAATCAATAACCCAAATTTTGTCATATCATTGTATTTATCCAAAGAGATAGAGTTGGTGGACGAGTGGGTAACACCCTGAATGAGAAATTTGTGTCTGAAGATGGTAACAAGGCTGTTACCGAAACGTCACACACTATTTATTTGGCTTTGGTCTTATTAACTCTTGATGTTTCAGTGACTGGCTACACTATCCTCAGGGGAATGAGTATTTTGATTCCTAGTTTTGAACTAGGATAAATAAATCTGGGCTGTTTTTTTCAAATCAACTTCAAACCAACAAATCTTCTTCTTTCTTATCTCCACTCAATCATATTAGGATATCAAGTTGTGACCCTTGATGGTGTCTGTTTGATAACCATCATGACTGGGTGAAGTAGAATGCCTTTGTCATTAAGACTGGGAGCACTACTCAGTGGCAGGCCGACTTAGCTCCAAAAGAAATGGCCGCCTTTGACATGAGGAACACACGCCATGTGCAGCCACTCCTAACATGAAGTACAAACACTGTACAACCTTTTTAGAGTATAGCCAATAAGTAATCTTCAGAAGTAAGTTTAAAAAAAAAAGTGAAAGTAGAAGTTCCTTTTTTTTGGCTTCTGTTCATGGAGGTAACACCAAGCAGCCTTAATATTTTTTCCTGGGTGTTAAATCCAAAATATTTTGTCTCAACATTCCTATTTGTTACTATCAATTTAGCGGACTTTGTGAGACAAGGCAGTGTGTGTTTTTCATTTACAGTATTAACTGTAACTACACCGCAGAAAATAAAAAGCCACATGAAAATATTAATATCTCAAATATTTTAAGGTTTGTCTTATAAAGATTCACCGCAGGAAGGAAACATACTCTATACTCCAGATTGCACAGAACCCAGTTCTGAGCCATGTCCAGTGGCCACACCGTGCATACATCAAGGTTAGCGTATACTGAAAAACAAATACTTACGACTTAAGAGCTGTCTTCAAAAAGTTGTAGTCATGCGCTACGCCATGCATCAGGATGTTGACATCTTTTTGTATGGATTTAGCTTTTTCAACGTGGTGCTTGGGGAACGGCGAGGGGAACAGACAGAATGGTGCATGGGTCACCATGTTTTCTGGGTGCACAACTTTGCCAGCCATGCGCACCACAATACCTGCGCATCCACAGTTAGCATCAACAATAGCGCACAATTAGAACATGCGATGTCACATGGCACAGACTTGATTGGTCACCCCACAAATAAGTGGAAGTAACCAAACAGGACTCTGCAACACTTGCTAACTACCCACCATGATTATCATGACCTGTATCATATATATATGCCCTTCCAGAAGTCCAACACCTCCTCTACGTGGAGGGCGGGAGAAGCAGCACAAGTAAGGGACTGCCCTGTAGTACAGTGTCGTGAGCCCCGAGACGCTATGGTAACCGTGAACAGGGAACTCTGAAATGTGGCTGACTAACGGGGCAATGGCTAACAACAGCTTGTTACTGCTCCTCCATCTCCTTTTTTTTTTTTCATCTGGGTTTATGGACTGGCAAAAAGGTGGAGTTGGTTCATTCACTAATTGTGTTAGTAGGTCTAGAATATGTACAGTATGTAATTTTCTCCTTAAGTATATAACCATGCTAAAAAAACAAACTGAGGATATACATTCCCTACTTTTTACCCCTTACACACACACAAGCCTTTATTAAGACATTCCGTCTTATACAGACTCCTGTTAGAAATGGATCTAAAAAGAAATGAGAAGAAGGGGAAGAAACTGATTCCTCACTCAGAAAAGAATAAAAAGAAGAAAGGAAAGAATATCTATGTACAAAAGACTATATACATTGTTTTTCATGCATAGAACACAGTGAAGAAGTAGACTATTGAGTAAATGGTTGCATCTTGTGAAGAAAAAAATATTTCGATAAGGCACAATTTGAATTATTCTATATACAGTTACGAGCGTCATGCGTCATCTCTGTCACCGTTTGCTTTTTCTTTGGAATGGCGCTCTCCTATTGGTTGGCTACGATCACGTGGCTACGATGGCGCCGCCACTACGCGAGACACTTTGTTTTTGACTTTGGCCCCCCCCCCCCCCCACTCGCTTTTTGGTTTTTGTAACTATTGTGTTGGAGCGGGTTGCTCCTTAAATAAATGCATATAACTAAATGGAATCCTCTCTTTCTTTTTCCCAGTAAGAGACGCCTATGGAAGCCAACAGTACATAGACAGATAAAGCACATAGGCTATAGTTATTAACTAATATATGCATTTATTTAAGGCGTCAATTTATAATTGTAACAAATAGTATTTGAATCAAAACATTCAATTGGGTAAAACACGGGCGTTGCCCGGGTCATTCGGCTAGTAGATTATAAACACAAGGTAATAAGACCAAATCCAAATAAATAAATAGTGTGTGACGTTTCGGTAACAGCGTTGTTACCATCTTCATATAAAATAAAATTACTTTTGTCTGAAGATGGTAACAACGCTGTTACCAAAACGTCACACACTATATATTTAGTTGGATTTGGTCTTATTACCTTGTGTTAAAAAAATATTTCCTTTTTACCCCTTATAAAAAAGCTTACATCCCACTATCAGTGATGTCATAAAAGTGAGTGCTAAGCTCAGTCACAATGAGATCGACTAGATAACAAGGTGTTTTACAGTATGTGATAAAACTATATATAGAGAGTGTTACAGTAGAACAAACTCTCAGCCAAAGTGTTCTTTAGAGAGAGAGGTGTCTCCTCTTACTGGAGAGTTGATAATTGGTTGAAATGGTTCATTTTGGGGCAATGAAAACTGTCCTTTGTTGAGGGGTGTCAACTAGCGGGAGTGTGTCCTCTTACTGCAGAGTTGCTAATATGTATAGCCTTTGTATGTACAACAACAACACAGCTTTATTAAGGCATTTCGCTTTTGTATGTATTGCTAATATAAAGTACTTCTTCTTTTTATCTCCATTCAATCATATTAAGGTAACAAGCTTGTAAAGCATATAAAGTACTGAATAGATTCAGTACTTTTGTCTGATGATGGTAACAATGCTGTTACCGAAATGTCACATACTATTCATTTATTTGAATTAGGTCTTATTATCTTGCATTTTTGTACTATTTTTCAAAAGGAAGTTATGTTTTCTGGTCTTAAATAAACTATGAAATACATTTTCTTACACATCTCTTCTACACATATTTCTACAGAAGGCAATATTAGGAGACCTGGAAAGTTTGGGCCAAATATCTCCATATCTCACTGATATTTACATTGTTTTATATCCATCAAATTTGCTTCATTTGTAGAAAAATCAAAATAAACATTAAATTGTGACAAGACCCTTTAAACCTTAATAAAGGGGGGTCGGTGGAAGGCTGGTTAAACCGTTTGGTTTTCGACCACTAAGACCCGGGTTCGATTCCCGCATTGGACACTTTTTTCTGTTAAAAAAAAAAAATGGCCCCCCGATTCTTGCAAAAGTCCAACCCTACCAGCGAGTGCAAGTAACCAAACGGGGCTCAGGCACATTTGTAAGGGCAAAATCGAACTGCTTTCACATGTGTAGACATGTTGAGCGCTTACAGTAAAGGCGGTCGCTAACTACCCACCATGATTATCATATCATGGCTTGTACCACGTGTACTAGGGATAAGCAAAAAAAATAATAACTAATATCAACATTATTTTTTTGGCATCAAATTTGGTTCATTTGTAGAAAAATCAAAATAAACATTAATTTGTGACATGACCTTTTAAACTTTAATATAATACACTATCCCTGTCAATAATGATAAAGCACAATTTGGATTATAGATACAAAAAAATAAGACCTAATCCAAATAATTTAATAGTGTGTTGTTTCGGTAACAGCATTGTTACCATCATCAGACAAAAGAATGAATGAAGGTAGTCATTTTGTCTGATGATGGTAACATTGCTGTTACTGAAATGTCACATACTATTAAATTATTTGGATTAGGTCTTATTTTCTTGTATCTATCCCTGTCATTCTGGATCTGTTCATAGAATGGACACAATCCTCTAGTTTTATAATCAAAAATAAATACAGTGTAGCAATTTCTGTTGATAAAATCAATATTGAAACAAAAGTATTGAAGAATCAATAATAATTTGGGCTTCAATTGGTAGGGATATGAGATATAATAAACATAGTGGCTCAACTTTCTTTTAGTTACTATAAGCTCTACAAAATTTCTGATATTTAACATATTTAGAGGTTTATGAACTCTTGTGTTAATGAAAAAGATTTTATAAATATATTTTAGAAAATATATGAAATAACTTGAAAATAAAACTCATATTGCAAGTTATAAATTTGATATTTATATAAAGCTATTATCATGTCCTTTTCTTCAAGGTTTTTTAATTATTATTATGAAAATATTTTTATTCAAACGAATTCTACAATTCGAATTTGTTAATCATCCAAAAGGTCCAATATAAATGCAATGAGTATTTTTTAATACATATATATTTTTTGCGCTTTTAAAGTATATATATCGCTGCATATTATTATTATTTAAAAAAACTTACCATTAGATAAGGCATATTCACGTGCATTTGTAGTTATATCGTTCAATAAGCTATCGCTAATAGTATGGTTAATATAATCCATATTTTATAAAAATGTATACAAGTGTATTTGTATTTATTTAAATAACGGAAAAATAAAAATATTGAGTATACAAAAAACGCAAGCAGAAGGAACTGGAAAGTTTATCAACAAATTCATAGTAGTGTCAGACGAACATTTTATTACTTTCTATCTGTGATTTAATTAATTTTTTGAATTTATTAAAATAAGCAAATAAAATAATTTATTTGAGACGTTATTATTTTTCAAATCTTAGAAATAGGTATATAATTTTAATAGCCTTTCTGCGCACTCTAGCAACCTGGGTTATTCTCTCTTTTCGTGTTTGAATGAGATTGTCAAAGTGTTTTAAATTAATTATCACACATTAAAAAATATTATAAAAAATTACAGAATCATTACTAATTTGCAACAACAACAACAACAACAACAACAAAAAAGCCTTTATTTAGGGTCACTGACCCTATACAGGATTCACCAGAGGTATGCATAAGAACAAAGCAGTGAGACAAAGGAAATAACGATATATACAGAGTAAGAAGAAAATGAAAAAAAAAACAAGAAAGAGGGAAGCAAGAAATCAACACAAAAAGAGTAGCAGTAAGAAAGTGAGGAGTGAGTATCACTTGGCCTTCTTCTGAGATATGGACTTGTGGAAACCATAAAACGCCGTAGCAATATACTTATTCTGGGTCATATTGTCCATTATTGATGGAAGTGAAGCACAGAGTTGCCCAGTTTTGAGCATAAGGGTTCTTCTTTCTTCTTTCAGAGCAGGGCAATCAAAAATATAGTGAGTGATTTCATTTTTTAGTTTTGAATTACAGAAGGTACAAGTCGGGTCCTCACCGCAGAGCATCTTGGTGTGGTTTTCTCTAAAAAAACCTGAAAGTATTCTAACTTGTGCGAGTAGTCTTACAACCGGGAAAGGAAAATCTCCTAAAAGGTATCCCTCCGTCATGAAAGATAAAGATATGTGAATGTCTTTGTAGTGAGATACTAATTTGCATTGGGCAAAAGAACTCCGAGAAAGATGAGATGCCCTGGAGACCAAAATGGGCCTACAGTATTAAATCTGTGTTATATTTCATGCAATAATATTATTTGAATATGATTATCCTTTTTTTTCATTATATTCCAAAGTGTATTTTAAAAATGCGTCCTCAAATGACGCATGGAAATTTTTATTAAAAAAAAAAAAAAAAAAACAATTGCCTGACTCAAGATAGACACTCTTGGACAAAAGATAAGAAGGGAGAAAGTCTTTGATGTTCGCTGGCTGGTCATCTGTTTGTTTGAAGGAGATAGTAACAATTTTGCTCATATTTGTTTATATCGTATGTCTTCTATAAAGGCCATTGTGTATCAAATATATTTGAGAGTTATTGTCTGAATTCCGATATGCATGCTAAAAAGTATAACTTTCTTAAGTTTTGTTCATATAACCAGGGTCTGGAGCGCGAACGCTCTAGAACTAACATAAATAACGCTGATTATGAATTTAATCCATGAACTCAGTCTCCATGACATTGTATAACACTGATAGACAAAACTTAAGGAAGTTGTACCTTATAGCATATATATATATCGGGATTCAGAAAATAACTCTGAGAGATATTTTTCTGAATCCCGATATATATATGCTATAAGGTACAACTTCCTTAAGTTTTGTCTATCAGTGTAATTATACAAGGGGATAATATTAAGACGATTAATTGATTTTATTTAATTAGATGGCTTCTGACATTTAAAATGCTCATGTTAGTGATTAGGATATGGCAATTTAATTTTTAATATTATTACCTGACATTTTTCTATATTATTCTAATATTAATAAAGGGAAAAAAATTTAGAAACTATTAAAAGTTACTCGAGGAATGTCAATATCAAATGTTAAGTATAATTAGTACTTGCGTCTGTGATTATAAATTTAAAAATGATTTTACTTCAAACGCAACACTGTATTTATAAACAATTTCTGCATCCTTTTTAAATTTTGTTAAATATTTATGTTTATTTTCAAGTGTGTATAGCTTATAATTTATTTATGTTTGTGATAATATTACCTCATTTTAAATGAATGCACTATCAGTTTCTCGTTTAAATACACCTGCTGTAAAGTTATTTATTAAAGATTTAAAAGAACTGCAGCCTCATGAAGATTCCAAAGCAGCTTATAAATGGAAATTAAGCAAAGAAAATATTACAAAAAATATTGGTTTAATTTGGATTCAAGGCACAATTAGTGAGGTATTATTTTTTAAATCTACCCTCTCAAAATAAATATAGATGCATTTCTATTTTTATGCATATTTAAATACCTTGGGATTAACAAACATTTTCTCTGCTTATTTTTTAGGATGAAATTAATGTTTACAATAAAATAAATAATGCCTCCATAGCCAAGTTTCATGTGTAACTTTTTATTTTTAAGCTTTTGGACTTGTCAGTCCAAGTATCACATTAACAAATTATTAAATACTATTTTTATACAAATTATTATTTACATATTTTAAAAACTTATGATATTGAGAGAATAAACACAAGGTAATAAGACCAAATCCAAATAAATTATTAGTGTGTGACATTTCAGTAACAACGCTGTTACCGAAACGTCATACACTATTTATTTATTTGAATTTAGTCTTATTACCTTGTGTTTATAATCTATAATCCATATTGTGCCTTATATTCATTATTTACTCACCTCAAATTAACCCCTCTGTTAATGTTTTCATTCTAATTAATGGATTTAGGGTTATCTATATGAGCCAATTGGAAACAACTTTTTACAACTCACCCATTATTGAGAAAAAAAGACATCTGATTATGCAATTAAAAGATGCTGATGGCTTGCACCATCTGTCAGAATAAATATCAACTAATTGCTGATTTTTTAAAATTATTCCAGAATTGGCCAAATACCTTTTCTTGATTAATAAAGAAAGGGTATTTGGCCAATTCTGGAATAATTTAAAATCAACGAGAATAGTTGATATTTATTCTGACAGATGGTGTAAGCCATCATCAACTTTAAGTTGCATAATCAGGAGATGTCTTTTTTTCTTAATTTATCCACCTGATCCTGGTACAATTTCACTTTTGTACTAATTTTTTTCACACCCATTATTGGTTTGTGTGCTGCATATACCAAGTTACATATAGTAAGTACAGGCCATGATATTCATGGTGGGTAGTTAGCCCACTGCTTCAATGTACTTACACCCCATATCTACATATGTAGAAATAAGTTTGATTTTTGCTAGAGAACAACTCTATAAAGAACAGTTGTCATCACCAAAAATGACCATTTTTTTTAACAATTACCTTTTATTCAGTAAGAGGACATTTCTCTCTAAAGGACACTTTGGTTCTGCAAATACACTCATGGACAAAACTTAAGGAAGTTGTATCTTTTAGCATGTATATTGGGATATTCAGACAATATCTCTGAAAGACATTACAGTGACCTTTATTGAAGACACACGAGATAACCAAGTGTGTATACACTCATGGACAAAACTTAAAGAAGTTGTACTTTTTAGAATGTATATTGGGATTCAGACAATAATTCTGAAAGATATTACAGTGACCTTTATTGAAGACACACAAGATAACTAAGTGTGAACAAAATTGCCTCTGTCTCCTTAAAAAAAAATAGATGACCTGTGACATCAAAAACTTTCCACTTCCTTAATTTTGTCCATGAATGTAGATGCTATTGTCCTTTAGAAAGAGGTAATTCTACTGTAGTAAAGTATCACCCATAGACTGCACCTTATTAAGATTCTCGTGTGAAAAATGCACCGATTTATAAACACAAAGTAATAAGACCAAACACAAGTATATAAATAGTGTGTGACATTTCGGTAACAGTGTTGTTACCATCATTAGACAAAAGTACTGAATGAGAAAATATACCACAGCATGTTTTAAATAGTTACTGTTATATCAAGTATGTAAATAAGATAGGAGAGAAGATAGTTTTCTGAGAACTTTAAAATATTATTCTTCTCATTCAGTACTCTTTTGTCTGATGATGGTAACAATGCTGTTGCTGAAATGTCACACACTAATATTTATTTGGATTTGGTCTTATTACCATATGTTTAAACTCCGCCTTTGCTGGTCCCAAGCCAGGATGAAAAAGGAGGAGGGGGGAGCAGTAACAAGCTTAGTAAAAAACCTGGGCTCAGCTGGCCCGGCTGATAGTACCCTTTAAGGGGTCCTGATCCAGGGATACAGGATGAGCAGCATTTGTACTCCTTGTTAGAAGCCGCTGCACATGGCGTCTGTTCCTCATGTCGAGGCGGCCATTTATTCTGAAGCTAAGTCGGCCTTGCCACTGAGTAGTACTCCCAGTCTTAATCTTCTTCTTTCTTATCTCCACACTGGGTGAAGTAGAATGTGTCTGCCTTTGTCATTAAGACTGGGAGCACTACTCAGTGGCAGGCCGACTTAGCTCCAAAAAAAAATGGCCGCCTCTGACATGAGGAACAGACGCCATGTGCAGCCGCTCCTTACATGGAGTACAAATGCTGCTCATCCTGTATCCCTGGATCAGGACCCCTTAAAGGGTACTATCAGCCGGGCCAGCTGAGCCCAGGTTTTTTAATGAGCTTGTTACTGCTCCCCCTCCTCCTTTTTCATCCGGGCTTGGGACCGGCAAGGGCGGAGTTCCCAGTCTTAATGACAAAGGCAGACGCATTCTACTTCACCCAGTCATGATGGTTGTCAAACAGACACCATCAAGGGTCACAACTTGATACCCTTATATGATTGAGTGGAGATAAGAAAGAAGGAGTCACCATATGTTTATAATCTATAAACAAAATTGTACCTTATCATATGGACCTATTTAATGAATTCCATGTTACAGGTGGATGAAGTCCTGATCGTGGTGGAGGATGGAACAGGAATGTGTTTTGTGGCCGGAACTGCGGATGCTCCCGGCACCGGAGATTGGATCCAGACTGGTGAGCTATTTGCATAACCAAGCCTATCATATATGACCCTGAGGTACAATTTTGATGTTTTTTTTTTTTGTTTATCCATAGTACATGTGGTAAAGGCCATGATAATCATGGTGGGTAGAAGTTGGCGACTGCTTTTACTGTAAGTGCACCACATGTCTGCACATGATTGTAGAAAGCAGTCGCCTACTTCTACCTACCATGATTATCATGGCTTGTATCATGTGTACTAGGGATAAGCAAAAAAAAAAAGATAAAACAACAACAACAAAAAAAAAGGATTGTAGATTAGACAAACATAAGGTAAAACAAGTATAAATCCAAATAAATAAATAGTTGTGTGAAATTTCGATAACAGAGTTATTACACACACACACACACACACACACAAAAGCCTTTATTAAGACACACAGGTCTTACAGAGGATTCTCCTTGGGGTTACAAAACGGAGAAACCTATGAAAGTGGGAAATAAAAAATGGAGAAAGATTATATAACAGAGTTATTACCAAAACTAAACAATTTAAAAGATTTCCCAGAGAGATGATTATTTTATTTAAACCCCTCTAAAGCTTTCGGGAATCTCTGGCCATCTACAGCAGAACATATATGTCATTCTCTCGTTTGATGATGGTAATAATGTTGTTATCGAAACGTCACACACTATTAATTTAATTGGATCTTATTTTCTTGTAGTTCAAAACTGAGTGTTGCTGGGGAAGGACCTAGAGTAGACTCCCATGAAAGACCGCAGCTTAAAACATGATTAAATTTGGTCTCTCCTGGAGATGGTCTTTTATCAGAAATTCTAACAAAAGAAAATAAGACCTAATCCAAATAATTTATTAGTGTGTGACGGCAACAACATTGTCACCATCATCAGACAAAAGAATAAATGAGAATAAATATTACAGCAAGTTCTTAAATAGTTTTTTTTTTTTTTTTGCTTATCCCTAGTACACGTGGTACAGGCCATGATAATCATGGTAGGTAGAAGGCGACTGCTTTTTACTGTAAGCGCACCACATGTCTACACATGTGAAAGCAGTTCGACTTTTTCACTTACAAATGTGCCAGAGCCCCGTTTGGTTACTTGCACTCGCTGGTGGGGTTGGACTTTTGCAAGAATCGGGGGGGCCATTGGAGCATTTTTTTTTTTTAACAGAAAAAAGTGTCCAATGCGGGGATCGAACCCGGATCGTAGTGGTCGTAAACCAAACGGTTTAACCAGCCTTCCACCGACCCCCCCTCTTAAATAGTACTGTTATCAAGTTTTCTACTGTTATAATCTATAATCCAAATTGTGCTTTATCATCAGAAATTCTGTTTTGGTTGAAAGCCTCTCCATGACTTGAGCTGATATAAGTCACTGATTAAAGACAACCTCCAAGGAGAGACCAAGGTTTATAGCCATGTTCTTAGGATATGGTTTCTCATGGGAGACTGTATCATGACTGTAAAATAATTAACCCAATCACAAGGTAATAACACCAAATCCAAATAAATAGTGTGGACATTTCGGTAACAGCGTTGTTGATTCAGTACTTTTATCTGATGATGGTAACAACGCTGTTACCGAAACGTCACACACTATTTATTTATTTGGATTTGGTCATATTACCATGTGTTTATAATCTATAATCCAAATTGTGCTTTACCAATCATCAATCATCATTCCAAGTAATGAGCAGAGTACATTATAGTACAGTAAAACCCCTCTATGGCAAACCCCAATGGGACTGTGTGTTTTATAAAATATAAAATGGGGATTAATTTCAGGTTTGTTATAAAGGCAAGGTTAATTTTAGCAGGGTTTTACTGTATCTCTTAATTCCATACCATTGTAAGCTGACCAAATTTGCATAGAGGTAGGTAGTATTTACATATTGTCCATTTTCACATGTGTAGATATGTGGTGCACTTACAGTAAAAGCAGTCGCTTACTTCTACCTACCATGATTATCATGGCCTGTACCACGTGTACTAGGGATAAAGAAAAAAAAAAGTATTTACATATTGTCCCGTATTTACATACAATGTATCTGTGTGCAGGCCGGTACTGCCTGGTACTGGGGGACCTCCTGACCCTCTCTCCCCAGCCCACCCTCAAGGCCATCAAGGTCACTCACCTCACACCCCCGGACCTCCATCGCAGGATGTGGGACCTGGAAGTCCGAGATCTCTGGTCCTTCTTCGCATCACAACATCACCACAGTCCTGACAGCTCCGAGGACGAATAAATCTTCAGAGCTGTTGTCTTCTTTTGTTTCACTGCGTGGCAAGGAGACCAAATTAGAGGATGAAATATGTGCGTGTGATGTTTCGGTTTTAAGTTGTTAAGCGCAAGGTAAATAAGACCAAAATAAATAGCGTGAGACGTTTCGGTAACAATGTTGTTACCATCATCAGACAAAAGTACTGATTGAGAAAAATATATATCACAGCATACTTTTAATAGTTATTGTTTTCAAATGTATCTTCTTCTTCTCTTCTTTCTTATCTCTACACTGGGTGAAGTAGAATGCGTCTGCCTTTGTCATTAAGACTGGGAGCACTACTCAGTGGCAGGCCGACTTAGCTCTAAAATGAATGACCGCCTCTGACATGAGGAACAGACGCCATGTGCAGCCGCTCCTAACATGGAGTACAAATGCTGCTCATCCTGTATCCTTGGATTAGGAGCCCTAACAGGGTACTATCAGCCGGGCCAGCTGAACCCAGGTTTTTTTAGTGAGCTTGTTACTGCTTCCCCTCCTCCTTTTTCATCTGGGCTTGGGACCGGCAAGGGCGGAGTTATCAAATGTATAAACAAGATAGAAGAAGAAAATTATTATTATTATTATTTTTTAAGAAAACCTAAAATAAACTATTCTTAGAATTATTATTTAGAAAAGTGGAATATATTATATAGTTGTGGGGAAAAAACTTTTTAATATATAATTAAAAGTATATACAGTAGAACCTCCCTTTTAGCTGACACCCCACTAGCGGACACCTCTCTATAAAGGACAGTTTTCATTTGCAAAATTACCATTTTTACTATTTAGCAACTCTCTGGTAAGAAGACACCTCTCCCTAAAAGACACTTTGGCTCTGCAATTAGATGCTGTCTTTTACAGGGAGGTAGTTCTACTGTATCTATAAATATCATTGATATTTCCTCTTTCTTCCATTCAGTTAAATTTTCTGCTATCTTAAAAGATAAAGCATAATTTGGATTATAATTAGAACTACAAGAAAATAAGACCTAATCCAAAACAAATTAAAAGTGTGACATTTCTGTAACAGTGTTGTTACCATCATCACAAAAAAGATTGAGAATGATTACCGCTGTTACTGAAATGTCACACACTATTTATTTGGATTAATTTCTTGTGGTTCCTATTTTGTTTACACACTTGATAACAGTACCAGGTATTTAAGAAAATGCTGTGATATTTTTTCTTCATTCAGTACTTTTGTCTGATGATGGTAACAACAGTGTTACCAAAACATCACACACCATTTATTTATTTGGTTTTATTATTAGCTTGTGTTTCTAATTCAAAATGTAGCTAATCACTAAATTTACTGGCAATGTTTCTTTTCAATGATTTCATCAAATATTACTGAAAAGAAACAGATTGCCAGTAAATTTATTTTTTTTTTACCAATTT